>OMNN01023912.1:0-24098 GCA_900302755.1 Chromis chromis
AAGGTTAGATTATAGATTATTATTATCATTATTATTATTATTATTATTATTATTATTATTATTATTATTATTATTATTATTATTATAATGCCCCTACTAGCTATCGCTAATGTTTATTAAATTAGCTCTTAGGTTGGATATGCTTCATAACATATAACAGTAAACCGAATATATTTGGGTTGTGGACTAAACAAGACATTTGAGGATGTCATCTTGGGCTTTGGGAAACACTCATCAACATTTTTCAACATTTGCTGACATTTTATAGAACAGACAACTCATTTATTAATCAAGAAAATAATCAACAGATCGTGATTTGCAGCTCTTTTAAATACCAAGTACTGCAACAGAAGTATTATTAGCAAATGTATTGAAAATGTCAAACGTTAAATTACGCATTGTACATAAAAACTGATTTGTGGCTGATTTATTATCATTAATGACATTTTTATATCATTAATTCAGATGCATCAACATCTATTAAGTATATTCCTGCTTTAGTTAGTTTGGACTATTTTATGCAGTGTTGGATAACAAGATGAATCTAAAGGGGCATGAGATGATTCAGTGGAAAGGAAAAATGCTTCAAACAGTTATTCAAATGAAATCATTTTAGAAATTTAGAAGAGAAATATGTTTGTCTTCAGTGAACTGATTAAAAACTCATGGCCATTGTTTACCAAAAAATATGATTGCGAATGAAACAGAGAAACACTCTTCTCTCTGATTAGGGGAAATAAACAAATAAATAAGAATTGGGTATCCATTTGGTATTATCCATCTTCTGCCTGACAATTTCAGTGTCACAGTATGATAAAATTAAAATCTCAGGGATGCAGTAGCTTATGGTTTTCAATAAAACATGATTTAACCTTCTCACATAGATTTAGTTGCAATATCTTTTAATGGAGAGGACTGGGTTTTTTTTGTTTGTTTGTGTTTTTTCTCTTGCAGACTTTGAGAATTATTAACAATCCGACTTTCAGAGCACAAACTGTTCCCAACATTGTTATGGGAGGTTAAGTAACCTGCCTATTGCACAGATGGTCCACCAGTAAATATATATACCTGTGTTGTGTTTGCTGACAGCTGGTCTGCAGTGGGATGGATGGGATTCAGTCATTTAGAACGCAGTTTAGACTGAATTCACCCATGTATGAATTTCACTTGTTAAGATGAAGTGAAATAAAGGTTAGATCTGACCAGCCACACAATAAGAAGTTATAGCTGAGTAAAAAACTGTGTTGCTATTTAAAGAAGGTAGAGTAAGGACTTAAATAAGAGATAAGTAAATATAAAATGGCAGAACAATGGGAGGAAAAATGTGGCATTTTGGAGAGAAGGGAGTAGAGATAAATGGGGAATTATAAGGAGTGTGTGATGGTATCAGTGACTCTCAGACATGTACTGTTTGCACTCAGCTCATTAATCCTGTGAATGATGTCTCTGAGGGTGATTTATGAGCCATTATGAAAGGTGAGTGTGGGTGAGAACAAAAAGCTGATATTCATAGACACGTGTACCTAAAATAGAGGGCAAGGGACATGATTACAAAAGCATCATCTGCATAAAGAGAAACAAGGTGAATTGAATGCAATGCATCCATTTTAAAGGCCCCGCAAATTAATGAAAGTCTCACATGTCCCCAGAATGTGTCCATTTTCAGCTCATAACACTGCAAAGATGGTTCATTTCAATATGACTGTATAACCCCTGGTTTTACTTTCGGTTGTAAATGGGTCTTTTCACTATGTAGCTTCAAACAAATCTGAGCTGCTGCTGTCCACACCCACTTCAGTAAGAAAACTCTCTCTGTGTCTGTGATTGACAGCAGCACGGCACAAAGCAACTGACTGCACAGCAGCTAATTCAACACACGTAAATGAGTTTGTGAGACCAGAACTTTCTTTAACTTCTTTCTCTCTGAGTGATTACTTTAAATTGAAATATTGTCAAATTACCAGCACAGCCATTATTTTAAACTTAGCAGTTAAGTGGTGCAGAGGAGCAGCTTGTAAATCGCTCTGAAATTGCTGGTTAACATGCAGTCCTATGGGCTGTGTTTAAGTCAGTATTTCATACTCATTATGTTGTCTGACAAAAGAAACAGAAAAATATGGAAATGAAAATAGCTTTTATTGTAAATTTGGATGTATTAAATTGCCTTAAATGTGCACAAAGAGAACAGGACATCCTGATGCTTTCTAGTTGTGGGGGGTGGGGGTAAGTAAATGTTGTCATATTTTAACAGCTTTTAGTTATAAGCTTTCGCAAGTGGATTTTTAATCATACAGGACCTTTAAAATTGAGACATTCCCAGGCCAATTCATGCTTTTTGCATCCACATGGGCAACGGTCCACACAGACCACTTTATATAAATAATAAAACGCTATAAATTTGTGATTGTACACCGTATGCACTCCAAGTACAAGCGCACCAACTGCACGTGTGCCTAGAAACAAATGATGCTCAAAACTATTTTTTTTTTACGATTTTGGAGGTGCTTTAATTTATACATGCTTTCCATCGACAGTGACTAAACTTAGTGGCAAGTTCCCAGTTCTCCAGACATCCTGTGCTATATCCGCCCACTGTGCTCGGCACACCTCAGGAATAATCACATTGACACGGTGCTGCAGCCCAATCTGGAACCACCTAGGATATCCTGCAGCGCAAAGTCATAGCCAAACCTTTCAGAAACATCCGTGGAGCTCTATGTGTTTCTCTGTTGGATTTTAGGGGCAGTGCGACCGTCATGTACCCTAGTATGAATAGAGTCGTGATTGCGTCCACTGGTCCATATCGGTCTGTGCATGGGGACCATGAATTGGCCCTTTATTGAGGAAACCTGGGAATAAAATGCTTGTAAGCCTCATTTTCTGTTTTCTAACTGTGGGTGTGTGGATAGAAACAACTGAGGAAAGAGGGTGTTTAAATAATTTATGTAAACAAAAACCTTGCAGTTGTTTGGTATGACTTGTGCACTGAGAAAAGTTTAGGCAAAATATTCCAGTTTCTAAAATGGAGACAGGTATGCAGACACTTGGGTTTCTTTTTACTGACACATCTGTCACTTTCCAACATTTCTGACATTGCGCTGCACCTTTTAATATTAATACACCAAAAGATCAGCAACAGCATTCATGCAGCCTAATGACAGCAGAATTAGGTGTAGATGTCCTCGTGTACACTCACCTATCATTTGGCACCGGGCCTCTGTGTGCCTTCTTAATGACCTGCCATTCTTCACCTTTTACCCTCTCGCTTCCCCTCCATCGTTTTCCTCTCTCCTTCTGCTACAGTGTTTGTAGACATTTGCTTCGCTGTCTGTCTGGCTGTCAGCTTCTGTTGAAGATGTGTCCATTTTTAGCAGAGCCTGTCCTGTCTAAATAGATGTGGGTGGTGTCCTTCTGGCTGCTGAGGGATGATTGATTCTATTAAACATTCAGCAGTGCTCTCTCAGTGCCATTCACACTGCTTACTAATTCATGGCGAAAGAAACTGCCTCATAAAAGTCAGCAGTACTGTATCCCCTTGGCGTGAATTTACCTTTTGTTGCACGCGTGTCTTCACACTCACATACGATAGGAGTTGTGCTTTGAGGTCCTGCACAACCACACAGGTGTTTTCATACTTATTCTGGCTGATGAAACTTCTGCTTAGCTTTCTGTCGGGGGGGATTTTTTGAGGTCAGTGGACTCCATGTACTAATAAGAATGATAAACGTATAATTTGTACTGACCTCTCAGGTGCAACAAAGCTAAATTAAGAGTGAGGGAGATGTCAGTCAAGCACAGTGTGTAGCCACCCACGCAGGCCCAAGGGCAGAATAACACAGAACTTGGAGCTCCGATTAATTTTCTATGAGAAGCGCCATAACCCTCAGGAAAAGGACAATGGCGTAGCTGGCAGAAGGAACGAAGGGCAAAGTTAAAATAAATGAACTGTGACATGAAAGGTTTTGAAAGTCATAGCGTGGTAACCAATCACGCCTGACATGACTTGCAACTAAAGATTATTCTAGATGAATCTGACAATTATTCTCTTGTTGCTTTTTCCATCACATTTTTCCATCTATCTAATATTTCTATCTTCAGATGTCTTATTTAGGCTGCCCAGCAGTCCATAAGACAACAACACATTCATTTTACAATGATAGAAAACAAATCGAAGCAGAAAATCCGACACATTGGAGAAACACCAGGAAATGCCTGACAGTTTTGCTTTACAAGTGACTGAAGTGATTAATTGATTATCAGAAAAGATGGACTAATCCGACTTGGCTTTCTGCTCTTTGAAGCTTCTTAGAGGTAGCCTGAGGAGTTTTTGAGATATGAAGCAATGCTTTGATAAGAGGATCACTGTTTTGTTTGCTTTGCAAATATTTTATGAGGAATTATAAGCTCACTTGGAGGGCACAGATCTCCACAAAAGCCAATTTATCCACTCTTAATATGCAACGCTAACCAGATCCGCAACTAAATTTAACAGGTTCCTCTTTCATGTAAATGGGCCTGGTAGGTTTTGTGTTATTCTTCTGACAAACAAGCAAACTGTAATCAGTGTATTTGGCTCAGACGGATTCTTTTGGGGCCTTGACACAACAGTTAGTAATATCAGCCCGCATACAGTAAACGTAATGAGTCTTTGTTATCTTATTTGATAGAAATCAATGCATTTTCCTGTTTTTTCTGACCACTTGATAAACAAAAAGGTCTATTATGCTTGAGTAAATTAACCTCCAATTAACAAGACAGTTTTTTCAGTCCTTATTATTTTGGCATTGGTGCTTCTCCTTTGTTGCTAGCTAAAACCTCTTTAGGGGGCTCCAAAAGTTCCTCTATGCAGTAAAAACCCCCGGTAATGAAACATAACATCCTCGGCAGAGATAATGAAATGTATCCAACACGTTTATTAAGCCCTAACAATACACAGAATGCATTTAGGTTTGAAACATTGAATCTAAACAGAACTTTGTTTACAAAGGAACTACTCGGGGTGCTTTTTAAAGATTATTAGACCAAACGGATTAGGTATTAATTTAACCAAATCTCACTTCAGAGATATTTAGAAAAAAATGTGTTAATGTGGTGGTTCTTTTTGAAATGAATGTAAATGAGGAAAAGAATTGAAATTCTGACTGTAGCCATTATGCCAAAACTGCTCCACAGCATGGTGTTTTTTCTCGGGGCTTGTTGAGGATGACCTTTAAAGGAACCCCGTGGAATAGTAATTCTAACAGACAAAGAAACAAAAACATGTTGTGTGTAGACTTTATATCATCAAACAAAACTCTGCTTCACTCTTTGCATGGGAGAACTATCTTGTTCACCGGCATCTTAAACACTTTTGTGGCACGGGAGAGCAATGGACCCAATCTATAGTCTCTGGACTTCTTTTGGTCAATTTAAGTTTCCAACATAAGTGCTTTTATGTGGTTGTCTGCTTCATTGTGCAAGCTTTCACTGACTAATAAAAAATACTGTAAACCAGGTGAAGGATAAGCTCTTGTGCTACTTCCATCGATGTGTCCCTCCTTTCTGGGCTTTGTTTAACTCAATTAGGTTTCCAAATTTCATAAGAAGTATCAACTTGATAAGAATGAAAAACTAATTTCTAGTTTTTCAAATCATCTCTATGATGTAGATGTTTGTTACTGATAGTGAATGTTGGGAATCTAATAAAAGACTGTGAAAAGGCTGTGCACAGACTGCGCTACAGGGAATGGCAAGAGAGTTATTTAGCCTTCACACTGCATTATTTTTTCCTTTTTGCCTGTCAAGCTACACTGTAAGTGCAGATTGAAGTGAAAAGCTGCATTTATCTACCTCCAGTGGTGTATTATCTGAAGCTCGGCTGACAAAAGCTCTCTGGGATGGTCTTATGGTCAGTGCTGCAGGGCCTGAGGGCTATTACTCAGCCAAGGACAGCAGAAAGAGACAGACTTTAAGTCTCTAAATCTCCTGGTTAAATGCTGTTTCATCCTGCTAATCCATGAAGTCTGTCATTGAAATATAAGGCAGTAAAAATCATAATAATAAGTTGTTGTTGTTGTTTCTTTCCTAATTTTCCTCACCGCAAGTTCCCAGACGAGGGCTGGTGGGTTTGAACATGGAGAGGAGATTCCCATGGAAGCAGAGCCACAAGAGAGGAGCCCCGATGAAATAGGATCTCTGCCCTCGCTGTGTCTGAAGCAGGTCTACCCAAAGTACACCAAACAGTTCAACTACCTGCGGCTGGTGGAGAGAATCGCAGCGCTGTTCATACGCTTCCTCGGGGTCAAGGGCAACATGCGTCTCGGTCCCACTGCCTTCCGAACCTTCATCAGGTACACATATCAGTAATAGTACTGTAGTATACTATGCTATACTATATGAAGAAAGAAGAACAAGTCGAGCAAGTAGCCTTTGGGATAATTGAAGTTAATCAAGATCCTTAATTAGGATCATTAGAGTAAACGATGCTCTGACTGAGACAACACTAATCTACTGAATTGACTAAAGTACAATCTTTCCTGCTAATAGCAATACCCTTTTTCATTTTTGGAATAATGTCAATATGCAGAGAACAGGAAATGCTGGTAACCCCTTAAATGGCTTTCAGACAGTATGAGACTCGTGCTTGATCTGCTGCTAGGCTTAGTGAACTGCTTGGGGGCATGGCAGAGAACAAAGCATACTAGGTGGAGTGTTTAAACTTGTACTGGGCCTACGTCAATAACATATTTTGTATGAAAATGTAGACCTCTTCATCGCATTACCTAAACTAAGAAACTCTAATAGATCTGTGGAGCTATTGAGGGGAAACACATACCAACCTAAGCCACACATATTGCCTAACTCTTAAAACACACCTGACATGCCTACTTGGATGGAAACCTGCCTCTCAACTCCAAACACAAACTTTTGTCATATAATTCAGAAAATTCCGACACACAACATCAACTTTTCCTCCGCGTTGCCCTCTGTGCCCGGCTGGGTGCCTTGTTACCGTTGGCTGCACAGGTATTCGTCACGGTCAAAAGTTTATGCACAAGCTCACCAGGCGGCACACCACGCTGCACGTGCGCTTCGTTCACCTCACCAGCAAACTGTTGCGGTACTGGGCAAGCCATCGGAAATGATGGGTTTCAGAGCACAGCGGCGTTGCATTCTGTCTGAAAGCTCCTTGATCGTCCTGTATAGAGGCAGGTCAGGGGAACGATACCTTGAGTTTCAAATTTTGAATGATATGTTTAAAATAATATTGTTTCTGTCAGCTCGGTATTTAGAAAAAAAGATGAAACTCTCATAGTCCAACTGAAATGACTCTTTTTCTGGTCCAGCATACATACATACATAAATGCATACATATATAGACACATAAATACATACATACAGTATCTAGTCAAAGTATCTGTCACGTTGTCTGTGTTCTCAGACAGCAGATCATACGCCAAAGGAGAAAACGTTCTGTTTCATACTTATTGAGTTTCTAATAACATGCCCTCACCTTTGCATTTATTGTCAGAATACCATCAGGTCCTTGTCTGCATAAATCATCAACTTGCTTGCATACAACCCATCAAATCTTACGTAAAGCAACCATGTTTTTATTAAATTTTTTGTCTTGGGTCAGACTGCAGCCTGCTATGCTACACACTTTGAACAACAGCCACATCAGCCTTTCTGCCAAAGTTTCCTCCTTATCTAACTTACAAATATGAATGCATGTCTTGTCCTGCACCTTCGCTTATTAAGAGGCACCGGCAGTCATCGGGGAGAAGTGCATTGCTAGCTTTAGTTTGCAGGTTAAATAGTTAAGTAGCTGCATCACATTAAGCAGCAGATATACATACCTACAAATCTCAGAGTGATGTTGAGATGCTAGTCTGGACCTTAGTCTTTAAAAAGGATTTTAATCCAGTATAGTGTAAATTCAAATTCAGTGATTATCTCCTCATGATCTGCTATGGTGCTGTCTGTTCTGGTGTTCATCCACAGCTCTGGCTCTGTAAATGGGAAACAAGGAACGTGTCCTGTACACGTTAGTACTCGTGTACAGGACACAGGGAAAGCTGGCATATGCTAACTATCTAAATATGCTAACTATTTAAACATCAACAATCCTCTTCCAGAATCCCAGATTTTGAGTGGAGGCTTGCTTTTTGTTTCTTGCTCCTTCCAGTATAACACCGGCACTCTGGCAGCCTGCCGACAATCAAACACAGACACAAGCTCCTATCCAGCTGAGATGAACCCTTTCTGACATTGCTACTAAGACCTTTTTTCTCCTTTTAGTTATAAAAAAGAATTAGCATTACAAAACATATTGAAGTTCACAATTGCACTTTAAACATGAGCAGTGACCTATAAGATCTCCTGATTGTTTTCAGGACCTGTAAACTGAGCAACAGCAACTTCACCATGGCCTCAGTGGACATCCTCTACATAGACATCACACGTCGCTGGTCGGGGGCGATGCCCGACTCCAGAGAAGCAGGTACCACATGGCACACATTAATGCACACCAAAACAAAATTCTCTCAAAGAAACAATATGTAGAGGACAGAGAGCCGGGCATCCTTGAGACTTGGAGCAAATAATATGCTTGGAGATAATTGCTTGTCATTCTTTGTCAGATTCCCTCTGACACTGTGCTCCCGTAATTGAAATGAGCTGAGATCACAATGTGACAGCGAAGAGACTATCCGGCATGAATTATTCAGACGTTGCACCTTGCGAGGAATGTTTGCGAGGCGGAGCGGATGGATGGAGATCACATGGACCGGGATGGAAGGGCCTGTACAGAGGAGATTGTGGGCTGAATTTAGAATGAGCTCATACGTATGCAGGGAGACTGAAGTCAGGGTCTGTTATTTCTGTGTGTGTGTGTGTGTGTGTGTGTGTGTGTGTGTGTGTGCACTGGTGGATTTGTGGGGAACAGAGAAAAAGCAAAAAACTTACAAATGTTTTTTTTAAGCTTTGGGAAGTGCGACAAAGTTTTAAAAGGACAAATGAAAGAACTCCAAATTACAAACGACTTACCAGCTTTCACATTGTTAGTCCAGTGTGACTTGACATATCATTACTCTTATTCACCAGTTTTCTAGGTTGAAAACAGAAAATACGAAGGAGATCTTTGGGGTATAAATTCAACTCAGGTTCCGTGTTTTCTCATTCATTCTTTGACCTCGTGTTGCACCGACCTTGGCCCTCGAGGCAAGATCTGAAAATGCTAGAATTACAATATTATAATCACATCAGCTTCTCTTTAAAAGCCGCATACACTTGAATGATTTAACGAGCCGAGAGGAGAGTCCAACATGGCATTCTGGAGAGCGCTGTTCTTCCCTTGGAGGCGAAAATATACATACAAACATACAGGCAGTGCATACATTCATATCTGGACTGTTATAATGAACTTTAATATACAGCATCCACTGTCCAGGGTGAATGACAAACCTTCCATTCTGAACGTTATAATGTTCAGTGTTTGTTGAGAGGTGGTGACTCAACTTTCTGATCATTTGGGAGGCTACAGTTTGCGGCGCTGTTGATTTGCATTGTGTTACTATTAATACAGTTATCCATCCCCATTTGTATGAACGAAGGTAGGCAGGAACACAGAAACACCTCTCTGTATTATGCAGCGCAGTTCAACAGCATCCCAAATTGCATCTTCCGAAATGATCGTAAAGTTTAATCAGCCCAAAATGAACACTATAACCTTGAGCAACTGAGTGTATATTTTAGCAGAGACTGAAACTCCTGTCGGTGTGTGTGTGTGGACAAGCATGTTAAGTTAAAATGTGTATGGTGCCATGTGTTTCTTAAGCAAATTGATTAGTACGGTTGCGTTCAGTTGATACCAGGGTACATTTACAAGTGCATTATAATACCTCTGCTTTAAATAGTATTAGAAACTCATTCTGGCCACACACTTAAACTGAGGACTTAGTAATAATCCTGCAGATGCCACAGAATTTCTTTTGAAGACACAACAGAAAGGAGGTTTGGAGATGTACTTGAAGTTAACAATTTGGGCGCTGTATAAAGAATTTGGCTTGAATCTGTACAAAAGACAGACTAATTGTTGGCTGGAGTCCTCGCTGGCTGCCTGGGAATAGCTCAAAGACAAGAAAGTTTTCATAAACCCCTGTAAAATAGTGAAGTTACTTCTTAAGCTTTAGATTTATGTGGATCATACAAGATCTAATTTGTTGATTACCGCATTTTAGAAGTGCTGATTGGAACGTTTTGTTACCTTTGGACGGAAGCAAGCTAGCTTCTGTCCCTGGTTGCTTTCCAATATCCATAATACCATCGTATGTGAAATGCAGTATGCTAAAAGTACCAGGATGTCGTACTGCATCCAGTCAGATTTTGCCGTACGTGAGCTAGCATGCTTTTCTGGCCATTCTGACCCACAATCCTCTGCACAGTTGTCAGATATATGTAGATAGATGTCAGATACATCACAGCGAGTCATGCAAGTAAACGAGTCTGAGCTAACGACTCATGTCACACTACAGACTGCAACAGGAAGTAGTATGTCCCAATTGTATTCATACTGCATGAAACGGTACATCAGGTAGCTGCAGTACGAACTTAAAGTCAAAAGACAAAGTATGCGATTTAGTACGAAACTTCTGTCTTTATGCTAAGCTATGCTAACCAGCTGCTGCATATTTGCTTGACAGATGAAAATGGCATCGATCTTCTCATCTGACTATGCAACAGAAGGCAAAAACTATTCTTTTAATCTGGGATAACCACTGTTTGAATTTACACTGTCACTCGATAGGTCAGGTCACGTTGCTCAAATTCTTTTTCTTATTTTTGTTGAGTGAAACCCCGCCTTCTGCTTTTCAGGAATGGGACTACAGGCGTTTGTGGAGGCCTTTTTCTACCTGGCAGGTCGCAGGTTCAAATCCCTGGCGCTGAAAGAGCAGGTCGTGTCTCTGCTGGAGCTGTGCGAGGCTCAGCTGGGTCCCCAGTCTGGCGTCGAGGACAGGCGCTCTTTGAGCTGCAGCAGGGCGCTGCCACGAGCCATTAAAGCTCAGACGCTGTGCCTCACCAACCCTCAGCTCAACTCCCCAGCTCCCCTCCGAAGGGCGTCCAGCCAGGACTACCGGCTGCATCAAAGACTCAAGCCTCGCACCCTCAGAGCCAACGTGGAGAACTGATGAGAAGGAACTAGTCATCCAACCCCCAAACACTGCCTTTAGCCTTCTCTACAGGAGCAGGGAAATTAGGTGTCCATCCCTCCTCTGCAGCTCCCGAGAAGGACTAGCTTGACCCCTGCTGGCAGACTTGCAGGAGAACCGTTCTCAGCCTGATTGCTTTTTCTTCAGAAGAGGAAGATGTCTGCAGGGGGGTTGGAATGGAAACAGAACAAGATATAAGGAGGTCGGTGCATTTCCTTCTCCCCTCCTGGCAGGATCATACCATATGAACAGTGTGGTCCTGTCAGGAGGAAGGTATGGCTCCTTTTAATATTCTTACTGATTCTAGAGGGCAGCTATTTGCTTCCCTTCACCTTTGTCTGGCAAGACGTACACCGAAATAAACTTTCTTTTCAGGGATAACATTAGATGCTCCTCTTCAATAGATTCACACACATCACACATACATAAGTGGGTATAAGGGAGCATCCTCAGTGTATTATATTCTTGAATTTGCACAGCAACTCTTTGAACTATCGCATTTGCACAGAAATGGATGTGACTGGGCATTTACGTGCGCGTGTTTGTGTATGTCTGAGCGTGTGTGTGTTTAGTTTGTGTTTGGTTCGGCGGTGCAAGCCTATTGACAGGCAGTGGCTCAGCTGTGCGTCCTCCGTGAGCCCATTAGCGATGAGTTAAGTGAAAACGTATTCAAAGAGAAAAGGCCACGCAGCCTCTTTCAGTTCAGCAGCTATTCCAGTCAGGCAGCCTCAGACCTTCACATGGTTTTAGGATGATTACTTCATAGCCACACAACTGCCATGGAGAAATAATTATTTCAGAAGTAATTGCATGGCACAAAAATTTCACAATTTAGATAGATGCTTTGTTTCCTAAATGAGATTTGGATAGCTTTCGTTAATAAACTTTATGTAATGTGTGACACGGCTGGCAGTTACACAAAAAAAATGTTAACCAGTGGTGGATGCCAAGCAGTCATTTCAGATGATTTACACTACAGTCCTGCAGTACTCACTCAACTCTGTTTTTTGTGTAGTATTTACACTAAAGTAGTAAAAATTAATTTGTGCAAACAAAGAACACCTGCCGTGTGGGCAGCTGTGGAAAAACATGCAGTGAAGTAAACATGTGAACGATTTCTGCTATAAATACTGGAGGGCGAACATATTTACTGCAGTGTGGTTCTGGTAATGCGAAGTAGATGTATGAGGTCAATAACACTGGCAGATTATATGAATGACATGTATCACATTGTAAAAAAATAAAATTCATCTGCTCTTTGAACTGAAGACGTGTTGATGTGGTCACTACTAATAGTACTGCTAATGGCATTTAAAACTGTAATGCACTCTTTCTTTTTTCAAGTATATCATCCGCAGTGTTCATATTTCCAATCACGCAAGCATCTCTGCACAAACACTGCAAATACGGAGTACAACTCGTCTGCACGCTATTATTGTCCTACCTCGGAGTGATTTCCCCCATGAGCTCATTAAAGGGCACCATTTGTCACATATAATGGCAGCACTGCTGGCACTTTGTGCTGTTTACATCTCTGTCTTCAACAAGGCTGATTAGATGAATCTGAAATGGCTCATTTTTTACATGTTTTAAGACCTCAGATATGTTTCACAGCACAACCATCTGCCAATGTTTCCTCGACCTTCTGTTACAGAGGCTGGTGGCGCCAGTTGATGCTGCTGCTCCGCTGCCTTTAGTCGTCACAGTGCTTTTACTGCTGATGCTGTTGTTTCCCAGCGTTCCGACAGCTGAGGTATCTGTCTCCAGTTAGAAATATACATTAGCCTCCAAAACATGTGCTTGTTTGTACACTTGGCCTTGACCCTGGTTGGTCGGCTAATGGGAGTACAGGCTGAAGCACTTGCACTACCAAGTCATCTTTATATTAACTTCAAGTTCTTTTATTAGTCAGTCTGCTGAGGTGGAAGAACCACTCAAATCCTTTAAATCGTATTAAGGGCTGCAGCTGTTGATTATTTTAGTAAAGGTAGAGATTATTATCAGATTAGAAATACTTAAGGTTTGTTAAGGTGCAATAGAAAATATACAAGAGAGAATAACAAATAATTAAGTTTCTTTTTCAGAAAAAAAAAGTATTTTTATTGCCTAAATTGCACACCGCCATAGCGAAGCCAAGTCTTACACAGAGGGCAGACAAGCTACCAGCTCTCTAAGAAAATTTAGAGGAGAGGAAATAAAGAATCAAAGTTTTTTTTTTTTTAAGATTTATTGTTGGCCTTTATTAGATAGGACAGTGGATAGAGTTGGAAATGGGAGAGAGTGGGGAAGGACATGCGGTAAACGCCCGAGGTCGGAATTGAACCTGGGACAGCCGCTACACCTTAGCACTTGGGTCACGTGACATAACCGTTAGGCTATCGGGGCGCCTCTAAAGAATAATAGTTTGACATGCTGCCATAATATCCTCCATCATTACTTTGAGGCCATCCATTTGTGACACAACACCTGTGACTAAATATCTGATGTATGGAAAGCCAGAAGGATCATAAAAACCCTCTTTTGCAGTGTGATTTAAATGGAAGTGACATTTTTAAGTTGTAAGAAACCGCATCGTGATGGTTTGTACACCACATTCTATGCAGAAAAATGGCACCTGTTGTCCTCATTAAGTCTAACCAATCAGTCTTTTCTGAGACCAGCAGCTTTTTAGGGCCCTCACAAGTAGCCACCTTCGAGAATGTACTTCTTTTTCTCCCCCAAAAATGGCCGTGAAAGACGTTCTACAGTTGTGGGTCATGTGCATGGAAACGCACAAAGTTTGAGGCTGATGTTATACGGCCATAATACAGTTAATGTTATGTCTGATCGGTATACGCTGTAATGTTGGAGATCGTTTTAACATCTTTATGTACAGTTTTGCAAGACTGGCTCAGAAACCTGGCACAGCTATAACTTGTATCATATTTTATAACGTGATCATAGCTAGGGCAGTAAAAAGTACCGTATTTGCCTCTAAATTGTAGTGAGCTGGAAAAATGGATCCAAAGAAAATACTCAAGTTATTTATCATATAACTACTACATTTGCCTTTTTCTACCTCATGTATTTGCTCAAACTAAAGTATGTTTTGGGCAGCCTTTGAGAGAGGGATTCATTCCTATAAAATGTTCAGTTACGCATGAAATAGACTGAAGTGGAAATAAGGCTTACACACTGTTACTCTGTACTTGGCAGGGAATCATGTAGTCCTCAGCAAGTGGCTCTGTTTTCTCGCCTTTAATACTTTTTGAATCGTGAGCGCGAGCACCGGAGAGAGTAGTACGACTAGTCGTGTTGTTTTATAAGCCTGACGCCCTGAATGTGTGTCTTTGCCGCAGGGAGCCCGTTCCACTTGGCCAAAGAAATAAGTGAGCCTCACAGGGAGCAATTAACAACAGGGCCTTTCCTTCAAAATACACATGATGAAGATCTGTTGTTAATGAGGTCGGCTTTTCCCATTCAGTCACATGTAATAATAACAATAATAGTATAATGATAATATCTCAAAGCTCGTCTCTCCTGGCTTTTAGCTACACATAGAAACAATTGCAAGCCTTTGTTTGTTATATAACTTTCAGATTGATTTACAGCCATTTCTTCTGTTGTTAAGGCCCTTTCAGGCTTTTTGTTAGCCACAGTATGGAATAATAATCAGGGAGTATGTAGGTCAGGCTCGCTAAGACAAGTAGACACTGCTCAAATGGGTCTTTCACATCCCTCCATCATACCCTCCACTCTGCGTTTGGACCCTGAGTCTGAGCATATGTTCTCTCTAGCTGCTTGTCATCTATCTAGGCCTGCTTGAGTATTTAATGAACATGTGACTCATCGCACATGCTCGCAAATTAAGCCTCATTTACATTTCAGAATAACAAAGCGTCACAGAGAACAATCCGAAAGGAAGACACAAGGGGACGAGGTTTTTAAAATAGCTAAATAAAACTTTAATAGGTCTAGTTGCAAATGTACATAAATTGCACAGCCACATTTTGTCAACACAAATTCCTCTGTACATTATTGTTTTGTCACTGTCGTCAAAGGAAGCAGAATCCAGCAAATACTTTATACTTTCAACATACTTACAAAAGTATTTTCTACAAGATAATAGAAAACATACAACATCTTTTGCTTTATTTATAGCTTTATATTTTCGATTAATCTTTTCTCAGAGTGGCTGAACTGTGTCGGGAGTGAACTCGTGGTTTTCTGATTCATAAAGTTAGAGCTGAAGTGGGATCATGGGTGGGCTCGATGAACTGATAGCTGAGAAGCCAAATTGGATACTAAACATTGGTGTGCCTTTTTTGCTTTAGTCTGTATAGATAGGACATACGTGACAGCCTTGTATGAGTAAAAAAGAAAGAAAGAAAAAAAAAAAGCTTGTTTTTGTATTTTAAAGCAAGACTATGTAACTTTTGCTGATCAGCAGTCACGGTTTATTGCTAAACTACTGTTTAGCAATAGTGTAGCATTTAGCTAAAATGCTAAGATATGAATTAAGAGTTATAAAGTCGGTAAACTGAACTAATGTACCCCTTATAGCATTATTTACCCCAACTTTGCTAACATTAGCTGCAACCCTAGCAGCCAAAACTAGATAGGTACATACTAAACAGTCGACTGTTCAGCTACATGCTAAACTAATAAACTTTTAAACAGCTGTAATATTGGCTCGAAATGTCATACTGTTTAGCTAAACATAGCTAGGTTAGCACTTACTTAGTTAAACAATCACCTAGTATTTAGCTTAATTGCTAAGCTACGAGTTAAGAGTCATAGTGAACTGAATCAATGTTCTTCAAACAGCAAACTTCAACTCGGATTTGCTAACAAAAGCAGTAACCCCTGCAGCAAAATCCAGTTTAGCTACATGCTAAACAGTGTACTGTTTAGTATAATAATAACAAGAATCTTCTTGGTTTTTGCAAGGTTATAATGTTATAATGTTAGCAACAGTTTAGCGACCAAAAAACATACCATTGCAGATGCTAGTTTAGCATTTACTTGGCTAAACAATAGAGTCATAATGTCAATGAATTAAATCAACGCAGTTTAAATATTCTAAACGTGTTCAAAGTTTATTGTTTACATGCTAAACAATGAAGGCTCCGAGCATCAAGATTTTATACTGTTTAACTAGCATAAATGCTAAACTACTGATTAGCATAAGCTAAAATGCTGTTTGGAAGAAGGGCCATTAGTCAATAAACTCAAATATTGAGGTTTTTACAGCAAAACTGACCAAAGTTTTTGCAAACATTTGCTAACTGTAAGCTTAGGAGTCTAGCTAAATACTAAATGGAAAAATGTTTAGCTGCATGCTAAACAGAAGACTGTTTGGCAACAACTCATCTTTTAGAGAAAATGTATTCAATACATGAGGGGCCCACAGTGGCACTAATTAAAACAGCTAAAGTTGCCATTTAGCTAAACAGTACCGGGACATTTAGCTTTAATGCTAAGTTAATGTAAAAGAAACACAAGTGCAGCAGTAACCTGCAAAATTAGCTAAAGTTTGCAAACGTTGGGTAACATTAACCACCAAAAGCTACTGGTCAAAACAGAAGTAAATTACGGCTGTACGTCAGCAGAAAAAACCTCTGAGTGTATTAAACTAAGTGGTGGTGTGTTTTATTGCTAATTAATTAATGTAAGATGAGAAATAGGCCTATGTTGTTTATTCTGTCAAAAGTAACATAGTCTTGCTTTTGTCTTTACAGTTTAGGGCTGGATGCCTGGCAAGATATGATAAGTCCTGTAATTTGTTTTGCAACCACGGGATTCTTCAGTCTGAGGCGATTTCTGTCCGTTCAAACGGAAAAAAGCTAAATCGTTCTCCTAATTTGATATAAAGGTTTGAGACTGAGCTATTACAAAAATGCTGTTCTTCGGTTTTGAACATTGCCACGGTTTTACACACCTGAAACAGGTGCTGTGTTCAAAAAAATTGTAAAAAAAAAGGAAAAGAAAAAAGGAAAGCTAGTTATAAACACCAACCACTGAACGTAAAAGTGCATAGAGCTAGACTGATGAGAAATACAGGATTGTGCTTGTGAATCTCATCGAGACTGGACTCAGCTTGGCCTGAAACCAAGGAGGCATACATCCCAAGAGTCAAACTCCTACTTAATCAGTTTTTTTGGCTAGTGATATTACACTCTAAATACAAAACAATAGCTTTAACAGAGAGAACACTGAAAGGTTAATTTAATTGTATAGTTCTAACCAATGAGGACAGATGACTGACTGAGCTATTTCGTATTTACAATATCCATAATGATACAGCAGAGTTTGAGCACAAGATACATTTACAAAAAGCTCTGATAACATTAGGTAAAAATAGTGTGAGCATTTTATTTACACTTTCCCAGGCTGTCCAGCCTCTTGATACACTCAGCATATATTCATGTCATGTCTGCAGCAAGCTATTCATCGTCATCATCATCATCATCACTGTCCAACTGGCAAACAAAGAAAACAAACGGTGATACTGACGCTACCATTGGCTCTAGAGCAAGGATGAAGCATGCAGAGCCTCACACTTGATGTATATAGTTTGTTATAGGTAAGAAAAATGAATACAAAAATATACAAAATACAGATGCCAAGATGGTACGGAGCGATGACGGGGGGGAAGGTTAGAAGGAGCAAACCCCATGTTAAGACCAACTGTGAGTTAGCATCTTCACATTCAGAAGAACGAGGGATGAAGGAGGGGAGAGGTGAAAAAGAGACAGAGGAGGAGAGAGAGAGAGGAAGAAGAGATGATGCCACTAGGATCAATAGAGTCACAGTTTGGATGCAGCATACTTCATTACCACGGACAAATAAAGCAGTTAGAGAGAAAATGTTGTAACTAAGGAGGCCATTGTAACAACGGCTCACCGGTCCAGTGTATAGTATGAGTGAGTGCCTCTAAACACGTCTCTCAATAGCTTTTGTGCAACTAGAGAAATAACAAAAGACCACACGAATAGAACTCATGATCCAACCAAAATCCAAATCTGGGTTTGAGTGATCTGTGTCTTAGAAGAGCAGTGATGAGCACCAGAAGAAGAAACCGATTACATTTGACTGTGCAAAGAGTTTGTTCGAAAACTACCGCGCAGACATTTCTCTCAAATGTAGTGCATACTGTATGTAAAGGGTTAACGCACGATGGATTTAAAAGACGGCTGAGGTGCTGATCACTGCTCGGCGGGGGTCTCCCTCTCCAGGGCTCTAAAGCAAGCTACACACTACAGTCTTTCATCGTAAGAGAAGAAAAATAAAACTAGATCTCACTCCTAAATAAAGGGCTGCTTTTATATTTGAGATTATCAAATATAGGTATATGTGTGTATACTCTATAGAAGAAAAAAAACTGCATACATCTATATTAAATTTCATTAATATAGTATCACATAGAATTCATTTACTTTAGTGTTTATAATACATTTAAGTGTGTACAATTTATTTTTCGTATTCTTTACAAATCCACAGTATAAGTTGTGCCTTTTTTTTTGCAGAAATAGGGGAGCTGCGGGGTAAAGTCGAGGTGTGTTCCTTACTTAAGGCGTTTCATGTACCAATAGCTTTTCACAAAGTGCACTACATAGGGATGGAGGGGAGGGGGAGCGGGGGTCAGCGGGACGCTCAGGAACACACCCAGGACTGGAAAGGGGAGATAAAGAAGATTGTTTTGGACTAAAAATATCAATTTTTTAGCTCCTATTTGGTTCTTTAAAAACAATGACTTCAGAATAAAGCACTGGAAAGTAATCCTCTCAAGACAACTAAAGCGATAATCCTCAATGCGTGTTGTTGGGTTGAAGTGGGTCCACTTGGTTGTCGAGAGGGAGCGGAATAAAGAGAGAGAGGAGGGTTGTCACTGTGTGTGGTTATATAGTGGTTCATCCCAAGCATTAGGCAGGGGCTTGAATTGTCCCAGCGGCTGCGTACATCCACGGGAAAAGTGTTTGACTGACGGACAGCTTTGAGTTTTCTATGTACAAGCTCTGCCCCGCCCCCTCTGGCTGTCACCCTGCTAACGAAGGCCGTCTGGTGATCTTGTTGTCTTGGTGATCTGTCCATCATGTTGAAGCTCCACCTCTTCTGGCCGGCCCTTTCAGAGCGATGCCCTCCACTCCTACACCGTCTCCAGAAAGTGGAAATGACTTCCAAAAGTACTGTCAGCTTTGAAATCTCACACACACACACACACACACGCACGCACGCACTCACACACACGCAGTCTTGCAGTCTTTCAGACAGGCATGCGTCCGTGCATGCACGTAGACACCCGCTCACCGAATAACTGTACACACTCAGACACTCGACACTCGCTCGGGGCAGATGCCAGTCTGTCTAGCAGTTGCTGCTGTTCCTAAATTCTCCGTTCTCAGTGATCTGCAGTTTGGTGGGGTTGGTGGGGGAGATGCCGTTGCGGGTCTGCATGCTGTAGCGCTCCTTCAGCTGGGTGAGAGCGCTCATCAGACGGGCGTTGGCAGCGTCCAGCGATGCTATGCGCTTCTCCTGCAAACACACATCAGTACAGTTAGATACTGAGTCGAAGCCAAATAAATCTTTGACACTATGATCTCTTTGACCTGGGTGGAGGTTATATGAGAGCCTCACATGGGGTTTTTGTATCCTAAACCTTTCATATTTTACTTTGATTTGAAGTTGGATTAATCAGACTTTTGTAACTTCGTATCCATCATGTAAATGGCTGTGTTTTGTGTGCGAACGTTTCGAGGTCAAAAACCCCATATACATTTATTACATCGCTTGATTTATCATTATTCCTATTAACGAAACAGATTCGATTTGTTCTTCTATTGTTTTACAACAGTAAGCATCTACAAAGTTTGTCTCTGATCCGAGTTAAGTAGAATGTAGTTTGTGATACTGTGCAGCCACGCTTCAGTGGTGATGGCAAGTAGCCACGGCAGTGTCTGTAATAAAGGGAATCAGTGTTTAATCACCCTCCTGCATGAATAGCACATCAATATTAGCTTAATTTTACACATAATCTCTGATGAAGACATAGAAAAATAGAAATGCATGGCAAAAATAGTACTCTAAACATCATGTTGAGGAGTCTAAACATGATTTAAAGTTACAACAAGTTAGATATGATCATTAGCATATTTACATAATAGTCTACGTGTTCTGCTCTATTTCAGGGTAGGTTTTACAAGATGTTGACCAATTTAAAAAAAGAACATGGAGCTGAACATTACATTACACATTTAGCAACGTCAGTTTTATGTTAGGAGATCTAATAACTTATAACATTTTACAGATGCCTATGCTGTGTGACAGCAGGGCCATTAAAGAAACAAAGAGAGAATGATTTGGTATCACACAAATGTTGAACAAAATATTAAAGCTATAGTAAAATCTGGAAAAGTCAAAATATCAAAAAAATAAATAAAAAGCCAGAATTTCAAAATAAACAACCCTCCTCCTGCAACTGATCCGTCTCTCCAAGTCAAAGTCCTCAGTTGAACCCACTGCACCATCAAATCCAGTCCTCACAGCAGCCTTTGATGCTATTATACTAGGCCAAAATCTCCTGTCATGGAGCCAGGAGGAGGTGTGAAAGTCTAGTTTCCTCTCAGACCACTTGAAACACAATATTCTGAAAGATTTATGTGGAATTTTTGCCCAGTGATGCCAAAAAATACAACCTACGCCAACTTTATTTTTGCATCAGGTTTTTCATCCTCCTATTACCTATACCTGCTTTGTCTTGTAAAGGTCTGCAGAGGACTGGAGGCTATGCTGCCTGACATTGGGCGAAAGGCAGCGTACACCCACAAATAGATTTATTTATTCCAATTTAGAATCACCAACTAACCTACCATGCATGTCTGCTGACTGTGGGAGGAAGCCATAGCACCCAGAGGAAACCCATATAGAACAAGGCCTCAGATGACCAGCAGGCAACAGAGCTAACCACACTTAAATTCACATTAAGGCATTATAATTATGAAATGTTTTACAGCACTCATACAAGGGGGGTGACCTGAGAAACTTGTTTGTCGGAAAAAAAACTGCACAAAACAAAAATAAAGCGGCAGTTAAAAATCTGTATGTACAAGTGGTTTGGGTTGATCCACAGAAGCGCGCTCTCCTCGCTGCCTTTGTAATGACCTTTTTATTTTCCTTCTCTCTGCGCCTGTTTACTGAGCGAGACAATTTATTGCCTTACCGTGGCGTATTTGTTTGCAGATGCAAACGCTCATTACTGTGGGCGTGAAGGAGATTAATCACCTATGCACGTTTGTGTCTGAATTTGTGTAAATGTCATGTTGCGGCATAGTTGCATTTTCTCCTTATCCTGATGTACAAACACTGTAATCTACAAAGACATACGTAGATATTTTCCACCTAATTTTGTGCCTGTGTGTGTTTGCATGCAGGAAATGTACATTTTTTCCCCAGAGTATAGATGAAATTGTATCCAGAGACACGTCCAGCAGGTTTTAA
Organism: Chromis chromis; assembly: GCA_900302755.1. Lineage (NCBI taxonomy): Eukaryota > Metazoa > Chordata > Actinopteri > Pomacentridae > Chromis > Chromis chromis. Next base: position 21,666 of record OMNN01023912.1, read on the forward strand.
TCCTTCATGACAACAATTATGCCCACACACTCATTCTCTGCTAAATTTATAATTATATCCCTAACAATGGACATTCATAATTCCTAGCCACAAAATTCTCCAAGTCAACACTTTTTTTTGTTTTCTAAGAAGGATTTTGAATGCAGTTTTGTGCAAATAAAAACCGCCGTGGATTATTGGAAAAGCTACACGTTGACAGAAAACTAGATAATAAATTTGTAAATGTATGTTTTATAAGACAGAGTGGGAGGGAGCTGGGAAATTCGGCTCAGCCATTCAAGCTTGTCAACGGCAGAGCGCAGACAGCTATGAATTAAACATCCCTTTGTATGTCAGTGACCCTTTGTTTCCACAAGTGACAGCGCACACAAATTTGAAATATAAAGATTTAAAAGCATCGACGAAACCATATGGAACCTGCGGGAGGGAACGCCGGAGCTTTTGCTGTCAGTCAGAATAGTGTGAGGAGGAAACCGACCTGTGCGTCGATGATCTTCTGCTTGGAGTCCACCACTGCCTGCATGTCAGAATGGTCCTTTTTGAGCTCCTCTTCCACTGACATTAACCTGGAAATGGAAAGGAAGGCAAGTGTTACAGAAGTTACAGAGCAAGATGCATCTTCGCTAAAGAACTTCTCCCTACCTGCTGATGATGCCCTTCATCTGGAGGTCTTTGTCGTCCTGCTGTCTGCGCAGACGCTCCTCCGACTCCTCCAGCCGGGCCTGGTACTCCATCAGCACCTTCTGGGCCTGTTCGTCCTGACCCTTCAGACGGGCCTCGTACTCCTCCAGCTTCTGCACCGACGCCCGCAGCTTCTCCTGCAGCACTGCGATCTCCTGCTGGTACTGAACAAAGATGAGGAGATTCTCGTCATCGCTTGTCATTATCATCATCATCATCATCATCATCATCAGCCCTATCCTCTTCTTCATTAACATCGCTGACAAGACCAAAAAAGACATCTCTCAATCAGGCCTCAGATTAAGGCCATGTTGCTCCTCAGACTGGGTATAATTTCTGTCTAGAATCAAGAGACGACCTCTATCATGGAATCACACGGTTCATTTCCAAGCAATTCTCATAATAGCACATTTATACTAGACCTGTAAAGCTGCACTGAAGAAAAATTCCTATTAATATGAAGATGCTTTCACAAGCACTATGAAAGCTTTCATTCAGAATTGGTGTCAAATTCAACTGTTCCCCAGCTGGGTTTCTGGTTTGGTTCTGAAACCAAAGACAGGTTGAGAGATTAAACTGGCAAAAAAAGCAGACGGAAAGAAAACAAAGGGATTTCAGGATGAATAAAGACAAGAGGATGTGAGAAGGAAGGGATGCAACCAGTGAAGTAAGAAGCCTAGTCTGTGAAATAAGACCTCAAAATCTGTCCCTGACCCATCGGTGGACCCTTAGAGAGGTTTTTGAAGCAGCTCTCCTCAGGCCAGCGGAGGAATCAAATCTCCTCTAGATAGAAAAACACATTTCTTTTAACAATAAGGGATATTGTGGTCAGTCAGCATGTCACTGGATAAACACTAATGCTGGGCTTAGACTACAGGAGTTTTCAAATCCTAATAGATTTTGAAATCGGGTTGCATCACGCACATAATATAATCGCACTGTAATCTCGGACATGCACACAGTACAAGATTTGAAAATAATGGCACGCCACTCACTGCTGGGTATTTTTATATGATTATCTTGCCGGAAGGAACAACCGGGGTGCAGAGTACCGCCTCATGTGGGGAAGAAAATGGTGTGGCAACTTGGTGTAACACTAATAACACTTTGCAGTGAGAAAAATACAAGCAGAGGGCTGAATGAGGGATAATGGTTGGGAAGATGCCGTCAATGTGGTTCGTCTTTTCTTCAGCGAGAACTGAAGGTAATATTTGTTGCTAACATTAGCCTCAAGGGCTAGAATTATTAGCATTGCTTGGCAACAAGTGTCGGCTGCTTTGGGCACAAGCGTGATAAATATAACCATTCAGATTTTACCTCCAAAATGTCAAATGTGCAGTTTGGGAGGTTTAGGGCTTGATCTGTAAACCGAATAACGTGTGCCGAACATTGGTTGATGCCAAGATCCAAGACCAGGTTTCTCTTTTGATAGCAAGGGAGGTGAAACAGGGGGTAAACTGGACCAAAACACTTGAAGTCTGACAAAGAAACTGACAGTCTATAGCTGTTCTGGTATCTTTGTGCCACAGCAGTGCACTGAGCTGTTGGGAGTAGTGTTAAATATGCGCACCATCTTATTTTTAGATTTACTAATTACTAGCATTAAACACAATGTACAGCTGTGACAGAAGGTTATGCCATTCATTTTGTATGTATTTGGTCATAAATCAAAGTCAAATTTTAATTTTGGTGGCCCTTAAAGAAAAATGAAGGGATCACAAAAGTCTAATTTTGTGGCAGTCCATTCAGTAG
>OMNN01023915.1:0-15190 GCA_900302755.1 Chromis chromis
CTGTATAATTTGATATTTGTAAATAAATCTGTATTTGCTATAACATCCTGTCTGTCGTGCTTCTGCCACTCTTTTTTGTTAATCAGTTTCCTCCTGTTCACCTGGTTTCGAAATCCATCTTTTGTTACACCTCGCATCCTGTAGATTAGCAGTGGATGTCACACACACACACACACACACACACACACACACACACACACACACACACACACACACACACACACACACACACACACACACACACACACACACACACACACACAACACACGCACACACACACACACACACACACACACACACACACACTCAGCATGGCATGGCTATGGGGACTGTGCTATAATAGGGAGTGTCTGTGAGCGCTGACTGAGAGGGGGTTTGGCAAAACCACAGATCACAGCTTTTGTGAGGTCTGCAATATAGAACAAGACACATTATACAACACATTGGTATTAATGAGGAATTTACTCACCTGTAGCTGAAGGATAACGACCTGAATGCTGTTTTTCAAGACGTATTTTTCATAAGACATGTATTTCCCAAGACTGTTTTCATAGTTCACTTATTATATTTTTAATTTAGTTACACAATATAACACATTTAACATGTGTGTGGCGTATTTTATAAAATAACAGAAGACAACAATCATTTGACAAACAGCATTTGACAATTTTGTCATTCTACAATAAACCATGGCTTTTCTTTGCTTAAAAAAACTGTTGCGCTGCCTTTCTGACCGAAATATCTATTATTTTATATCATAAATTGTACAATTTATTTCTTAATCCGCAAAGAATGAACCCAAATAACCACATTTTCAGGGAGCTGAGAAATGTTTCAAACAAAAAGTCTTGAATTCTCCATCTTGGTGTGAAACAACTGATACTCAGCACCTGCAGATCCTAAAGAGCCGTTGGAGAAACACCTTGGAGCACAGAGTTTAAATGAGGAGACAGGAAAACTCACAAAATGCTTCCAGCCACTCATTTCTTTAAAATATCACAAGCTCACGACACAGACTTTCTTCTGAAAGCTGATTGGGTAGCGATCTCACATAACTCCCTCTATTCTGGGCATCACAGAACATTTCCCAATACAGAAGAGAACTTTTATAATATACACAGTAAACTGACTTTAACGTGTACAATAACAGTGGATGAGTTCATTAAACTCGTTAACATTTCATCTCAATTTAATTCTTTCTGCCTTAGGCACAACACTTGCTCTCCAATAAATACACTTTTAGTAAAATGACAGTAAGACATAACAAGTGTCAAGGTTTTAATAACCCAAATGACAGTGCAGCTGTGGTAACAAACTTGGTAAATGTGGTTACAAACTGTAAAATGTGAGACAGATGACTCAGTAAATTTAATGTAGGTATGTTAACAAAACAATTGACACTGAAGGGACTTGAATCTGTCTGTAGAGAAATTAAGTAGAAACAAACACTGAAAGTTTAGAGTAAAATATTTGGGTAGTTAAACCGAACTGTATGCAATCCTCTTGTCTGCTGTTACTTTTTCTATCCTAGTGGTTTATGGCTCACATTAAGAGTGTGAGAACAGCGCAGACACTCTCACTTAAAAGTACTCCATCAACTCACACTTTTCAAGTTCTGATTGTCATAACACTTTCTATCTGAGTGTCATGCAGGCAGCGAACAATCTGAGTCCTTCACATCCCAAATTCAATCCATTTCAGGAAGCATCAGTGTAGACCATTAATGGTGCCCTGTGGAGTTTTGGAGTTTTAATGCTACGAGTGAGTCCCTGTTTTGTTCTGTTTGTATTGTGACATGATTTACAGCCGTACCAATGGTGTCACACAGTTGTACTGATGTACAGTTGGTCGTAATGCAATAAGTAAAAGGCAGGGAATATTTGCTACATGGATGCAAACAAAGCAGGATTTAAAAGAAAAATCAGCTTTGCAAGTGTTTTATGAGGGAAAAAAGTGCATTCATCACCTTTGTTAAACCTCAAGGGTACAGACACTGTGTTTTGGTGAACTGAACATAAATGCAGCTCTTGTTTGATTACCAGGAAACTGCACAGGCTACCTTTAACTTCTATTAAGCTCCCTCATCGTGTGTAAGACCTCTGCCAGTTGTAAATGGCATGGATATTATGGGAACACGCTGGCACCCGTTTACAAGTACTGACGCTGCGGTGGCGGAAAACCCTCCCTATTGCCCCTCCACCCAGCCCCCTCCTCCTTGCAGCGAGCTGCTTCGCTCTCTCCTCTGCATTGAAGAAGTCTGTGGTTGCCCTGAAGAATTCCAGCAGAACCCTGTGGCTCCAGTTGGCCCCATGGCTCTGCATCCCACTGTTTGGTGCAGCCGCAGGACCGACTGCACCCAATGCACCGGCACCCTCCTCAGACTGGGTGGAGAAACCACAGTGACCTCCACGGTCAGTTAGGAGGAGAAAAAAATGTGGGTTTGTCTCAAAGAGTTCCAAGGGTATCGTGGATTGTGTGTCTCCACGGACAGGGTCATCCCGAGCGCACACGCTCAGGACAGGAATAGCCACTTCGTCCACATCTCTTAAGGGTTCGTTGCGTTCCCAGTAAGCATCCCAGGCACCTGAAGTGTTGCTGCTACTGCTGCTCCCTATAGGTGCTGTTGGTGTGGATCCCACATGTCCAGTCTGACAGAACAACGCTTCCTCCAGGCCTCGTAAAGAAGAGCTGGAAAACAGGGTGTCTGTCTGCATGGTCTCACCTAGCACCGTCCTGTACCTGTGCAACACATATGCACAAAGCAGGACACACTCAGACATGTAAACAGAGTCAACAAGTGGAAAACAGTAAATCAATTTTAAAGAGCTGCATGGGTCTAATATTCCTTATTGGCCTTGATTTGAGAAACTTTACCTGGGTCACAGTGTCTCTCAGAATCAATGACTTGACAATAAGCAGGCCATTGGTTGCTACAGTAACTTGATTGTTTCCCTGATCCCCTCTGTGCTTTTCCAATAAATGGCTTGCAGGTGCTTGAATCTGTTTGTCTTACAAGCCCCTTTTTACAGTGTGTCCCTTTTAGCTGACTAAAAATTTATAATTTTAATATGGCATACTACACGCAGCAGCTTCATGGAGCTGTGTTTTCTTGTTACTATGCAAGATATATTGTCCCCTGAGCAAAACTGAAAGAACAGAGAGAACTGTTTAGCTCTTATTGTGTCCCCAAACTCTCCATGCTCACCTAAACGAAAAGAAATTTCCCCTAGGGGATAAATAAAGTATTTCTGATTCTGATTCTGATTCTGAAACTAATGCACCTTGCTCCAAAGAGAAAATGTACGTCTACAGTAGGTATGTCTAGATCCAGGAGTCTACTGCAGACCATTCAAATTCTAATTACTTTTCAGGCTGCCAATTGCCATTAAAGGAAAAATCCATTTTTGTACAATGCTATTTTTGTAGTTCTGACCACTGCTCCTATTAGCAAGTACTCAAGTTAATTGCTGACATCTGGGAAGATGTCAGACAGAACAAGAAGCAGGAACAATCAGAAGATCAGGCACATTTTTAACAAGCTCCCTGGTTAACCAAACATCTTTCAGGTCTAACTTTGAACTTCTCTTCTTGTTGTAGTTGTGCACACACAGGTTCCCTCTGAAAGGCAGGATTATACTTGATATTTTAGGTGCAGTCAGTGTATTGCTTAAAAAATTGCTGAATCTAGCCCAATGGCTGACTTATTTACTCCCTGGATTTATACATTTTTCAAGGGCACTCAATGCTCTCCTGCAAAAATTGCTAAATCAAACCAAACTTTATATCTATATCTTGTCTGCACCTCTTGCTCTTTTTGCCTTTGGGTTTGTGATGTTATTTTAATGAGTTCAGAAATGATGGCTGAAAACAAGCCCTACAATCTAGAATTATCACTACTATTATGCCCATCATTCTGTCACTATGTTACAGATTCATGACAGCAATGCTTCCTCCTGATTTTTCCACCTCCCTTCGTACCTGCTAAGACAAATCTTCTGGTACAGCACCAACGCCCACTGCAGAGGCCAACACAGCCCGTTCTCAAACCAGCTCTGGCAGCGAAACATGGGTGACAGGCAGACGGCTGCGGTCACGTAGCTTGATGATCCACACTCCCCCAGGTAAGACAGGAGGAGGCCTGACCCGGAGCTCTCGCTCACCGCATACAGTCTTCCTGCAGGCTGTCGGTAGCGAATGTAGCGCACAGCCTCACGCAGATCTGCAGGGTCACCGAACTGCTGCAGTTTGAGGGTGGTGAGCGGGGTGCCGTTGTGGCTGCGACGGCTGAAAACTGCTGGGAGGTAGCCATGGGACAGGGCCATCTCACACAACTGTAGGGAAAACAGGTAGAAACAGAAAAAATGAAACCATGTCCATCCGTCCCCAAAATGTGAGAACATGAAATAGCGTATAGTTAACATAAATGTAGTTCACATATGTGCTGACATAAAGCAATCCTCTTTTATTGCCCACATGGTTGAATTAATGTGGCCTCGTCTCTTGGTTGCACAAAGTTAAACAATGCCTCTTTTTAGAACACAGTTTCCAGTTTGTTCCACTAAATGTCTTCACAGTCAGTTGCAACACCTGAACACGCGTGGTACTATTTTTTATTGTACGGAAAAAGAAATAAGCAGTTTCTGGGGGAAGTGAGAGCACAGTAAAACTAAGGAATTAAGTGTTGCTCCCGTCTACTCAGCTGTTTAACTGTGCTTAAAGTGCACACAGTCAGACTGCAGAATACAACCCCTAATTATATGCTGCTTTTTCTCTACAGTTTTACATAATTCTGATTACAGGTTCTCTTATATTTTCACAGAATAGGTTTCATTAATAGAAACAAACAGTTGCAAACTGAATCTTGTAAGTTATGCATCTGTGCCTTCACTATGTAGCCTAAATAAAAAAACATCAGTGGCAAAGCACAGGAAAAGCGATCTCTTGTTGATTATCATAGTCAGATTTCTCAATTTGAAAAATATTTACTTGCTTGTATTTCACAGGAATATTGATATATGAGAGGTTCATTCCTAGCTACAGGTTGTCGTGTACCAGGGTTAATCCACCTGGCCTTTAGTTGGGGAATATCAAAGCATGTGGGGCAGTTCTCAGACACTGTGGAGGCCTTGGTGGAGGCCCACATTATGCACAATCTCAGCTGAATGATGTCCATACAGCCCACAGGCAGCTGCCATGCTCAGAAAACCTAAGGGCCAAAATAGACCGCTGCCAAACAGTTAATTAAAACAGCAGCCCCTCTCATTTTCTATGTACATTACGAATTCCAGTCTTGTTTCCTTGCTTGGTGAGACTAGTTGTTAATGCTGAAAATATCCTCAGCTATATGACCCACAATCCTTTCATTACAAAGACAATGGGAAACAAAGATACTGGCTGGCGAGGCATAACTTTGAAGATTGGCTCTGAGGGATAAACTCAAGTTTAGATAGTGAATGTCCACACGTGATTTTAAGCAAATGTCTGCACGTTGTTTTGGGGGTTTGACATGCTACAGTGCCATGTTTCCTATTGGTGGGGTGTCACTTGACGCACGTTATATGATGCGTTGCTGTACCATGGCAGCAGTGCGTTCTCAGCTAAAGCCTGCACTATGTAGCTGTTGTTGAACCAGGCTGGGAGTAGAATTGGCACCAGAAAGCTGAGAGGGCTTGAGTCTGGAAACCTGTGAGCTCATGTCACTGGCAGGAAGTTTTTTTTTCAGTCAGTACACTGAGGAGAAAAATATCACAACTCATTGTGTTTTCTAAGTAGCTATTATTATTTATTTTGATATGAATATGATAAAATGACAGCTTTGGGCAATAGTGTCATTAGGCTTGAATGACAGCATCAAAGAAAATGCTATACAACTGCACTGGAAGTAATGATTTTCCATGTTTTGTTAACCGAAATCCAAATGTGTAAATCTCTTTAATCAATGTAAATCCAAATTTTACACTCTTATGTTAGTTTAATTCAGCACATACAATTATTTGGACTCTTTAAATGCTGTGGAAGATGCTGGAGAAGAATATATCCTCAAAGTTTATGAACTCCTGGAAGTTCAATTCAATTCATCCATCCATCCATTATCTATATACCGCTTAATCCTGTGTAGGGTCACGGGGGGGCTGGACCCTATCCCAGCCGACTCAGGCGAAGGCAGGGGACACCCTGGACAGGTCTATCACTACACATAAAGACAGACAGCCAAGCACTCACATTCCCACCTATGGACAATTTAGAATAATCCATTAACCTTGCCATGTTTTTGGACTGTGGGAGGAAGCTGGAGAACCCGGTGAAAACCCACGCTGCACAGGGAGAACATGCAAACTCCACACAGAAAGATCCCAGGCATCCTAACCGGGAAGCGAACTGGGGATCTTTTGGCTGTGAGGCGATGGAACCAAGCCACCGTGCAGCCCCCAATTCAATTCAATTCAATTCAGTTTTATTTACACATGTTTTGTAAATGTCTTCTTCTTCTTCTGTTTTTTTTTTTTTTTTAGCTTTTGGGGCTTTCAAAGGAACTCGCCTTCAAATCTACTGGTTCTGCTGGTGTTTCTGTCTGCTTACGTTTGTATGATGGTCCAACAGTACTAGAGATGGTAAATTAATAATAAATATTTCCATAACTTCAAAATAGTTGAGCAGACTAAAAAAAAACTAAACTAAATACAGTGAAAAAGTAAGCCTCCACATATGCTCACAACTACACAATCTTCTATAACTTAGCTCCTAAAAGGCTGCAAAGTTTGGACTCAGAGCAGAACAGAAATGACAAGAAAATTAATAAATTACATTGAAAGCTCTCTCTGCAGAGAGGGAATAAAAATGAGAGATTGCCCCAGTTCTAAATATTACCATTAGAATAAATTACCCATATTACACTGTCTGGAAACACAAGGAGAAGATTTGTCTTCCCTCGAAATCTGCACTGTCACAAGGGCTTCATCTTAAAACACAAGAAGCAGAAAGAGTGCACTTATATTTCTGAAAAAAAAGTTTGTGTCGATATAACTATAGTGTGGCTGTCATATATACAGTGTAAATACATTGTCAGATTTGAAACGAGTTACATTTTGCTTTGAACCTGAAGAAATCCCACTGGAATGCAGGAAGAGCGGCAGAATCACTGCATTAAATATTTACCAACTGAGAAAAGACTGCAGTAGCATTTTTGCCACTTTCTGGTTGTCTGTATGAAAAGAGGATTTACTCTGCCAGATACATGACCAGACAGCATCAGGGAAGCGCTGAGCTGAGCTAATACACCGGAACATCGTTCATTTATTCATTCATTAGCCTCCTCCTCAAATGTTTTGAATCATTGTGATTCAAGAGGAGCACGGGAGGGGAAGGACTGTTTTCATATGAGTATGAATCACTGCAGAGCTCAGTTTAATTCCCAGAGACATTGAGATGAATGATTAGATTTTTTTACAGTTTAAATTGCATAGGAGAGCTGGGGCTGAGTGACGAGTCTTGTGGCTGAGATTAAATTAGGTGATCAGGTGATGTGCTTGCTCAGAATAAATACAGTCACTGTAAACTAACATCAGACGGAGTGATGAGCAAGACAGGTTCAGGTAAATCCAAAAACATAATGAAGATGGCAAAATTATACCAGCAGTGTTATCAATGATCATTAAGAATCAATTAAATCCAAAGATACTGCAAAGCTAATGTTACATAATTTGTCACCAAAACCTACTTTTCTTGGGAGGAGAACCTCATTTTTACAATCAAATCCTCTATGCACAAACACATGCAGCGTAGAGGAAACACTGCTCCTGACCATTACCATTGTTGGTCATTGGTTTTTGTGGAAAACAATGAAAAAAAAGAGTAATTTGATCTTTTTACTAGATTGATTTGCATACACCAAGTTTGTGGTGATACATTAAGTTGACAGCATGCGTTTGGTTTTGCCAGAGATGGGAGTTTAAATACAGAAACTGTAAAAACGAACAGCAGTCACCCCAGCAGTTTTCTGCCAGAGCTGATAAAGTGTCAGCTCAGTGACAGATTCCTTCAGCAGGGCCTGTGTACGCTGGACAACACCCTCTGTACTTGCACAGCAACAAAGACTTTAATACCAGAGAGCTTCTCAGGTTAAAAATATTCCTTTCACATGAAATTGAAAGTGAATTATTTCTGCAAGACCGATTACAGTGGTAAAATACAGGAGCTTCATTGGGAAACGTTGCCACAAATCAAGTTCAATTAAGGATGTTAAATGATTAAAAGCCTTTTAGAGGCAACAAAGCATCTCACTTCAAAGCACTGCTCTCTATTCAGGTCAATAACTTGCCTAAACACTCTTTAACCGGCCTGTGATACATGTTCAGGGCATTGATGAACCTTTTAGACAAAAGAAACTAAATGTGAAATGTTTTGATGTTTGTAACATGATGCTATGGGTCTTTGTCTGCTGATGTTGATCTCTGTAGTAAGTTCAGAGCTCTGCTGATGAACTGAGCAAGAAAACTGCACTCCAGCCAACAATAAAGATCCAGACTACAAGTTACTGCACTTGTTATGTAATAAATCTAATGGCTGCCATCTTCATAGAGTTAATTGGTTGGCAGTTTTCCAACCAGCTATTTGCATGTCCCCCAAATATGGCGAGCTAAACAAAGACTTCTGCTTTAATCTTCTGGATTACATCAGACAAACAGCAGACAGAGAGAAACCTGTGTTTTCTCCTCCCATTCAGCCTGCAAAAGTGGTGAGTTAAAAAAAAGTCTTGCAAAGGCTGACAAAAACATTCTTCTGGATTCTTCTGGTTCAGAGTGTTGAGCATCACAGGCGAACATTCAAAGGGGAGAATATCTATGAATAATTTAATGTAAGGTAACAGTGAAAAATATCAAGAATTGAAGTGCAACCATTTTTTGAGCTGGATCCTGTTCCACAAGCCTCCTGAAAATGGATTTTGACCAGGAGGGCTTGTTGTGTGGGTCTTGAAACACAACGCAGGGATTTTCTGTCCATATTCTTAGGTAAAACAGTATCTTTTACAGCACTGCTTAGTAAAATGTCATTTTAGCAAAGAAAAACAGCATCTCTCCTAGTGTGGTGGTGGTGTAGAATGCTTATTCCAATGAAAAATTACATTCCCATGCAACTGAACTGAATTCTCATTTATATTTTGTAAAAAATTTACTGTGATGTTTTAGGAAGCGCTTCCAGTTTGAAGGAGCCACAAAATCCTTATTAGGTGGAGGGACAAGTGTGCAACTAGTCTGACTTACTGAATGTAGACTGAGGGTATAGGCCTGCCCTTGGCTGCTAATTTCAGACGTTTAAGCTCAATTCCTTCTTCGTCATATTGTTTTCAAAGTCCACTTCAACTACAACATGTATTTCTAGCGTGTTTCTCTTCCCCTTCTGCTGTCTGCATGTTACTGTTTTTAAAATCCCCTTTTACTACCAAAAACAACCTCCAAGCAGCAACCTACCACTAAAAGTTTTGAGTTTTGGTGAGAATTTGGATCATGCAGTAAGGCAGCCATGCTGATTTTTTTTAATGTGCAAATGTTCCAGGAACACTGGACTACAGTAATCCCTCGCCATTTCGCGGTTCACTTTTCGCAGTCTCACTGTGTCGCGGATTTTTAAATTGTATATACCAACCGGAACACTGTGTTCTGTATTCTGGGTGCGCCGTCTCCCGTGTAAAGCATGCGTTCAGCATCTCGCCTTTCCATTTCACATCGATGTCTGATCGCTGCGCATAGTGTTGCTCACACTCAATGAGTGTGGGGAGGGTTTATAACGCCTTAAAATATATATAAATGTAATATATATAAATGAAATAAATATAAGGTCGCTACTTCGCGGATTTCGTCTATCGCGGGGGGGGTTCTGGAACCTAACCCCCACGATTGACAAGGGATTACTGTACTGGCACTGGCGCTGCATCCTTTGCTCTGCTTAAGACAACTGTGATTGGTTTAAAGAAATACAAACAACCAAACAAGAGTATTTTACTCCCCTATAGCAGAATGCCAATGAGGTGCAACAGACCATTCTACACAGCACGGTGTCAGCACTAATGAATGATCTGTCCATGTAATATTTGTCTGCAACAGGACTTCCACCTATGAGGGTGGGGTTTATGCTCAGTGTGTATTATTCTTAGACTTGTTTCATTTTCATTTGCATTTTACTTTCGATTTTACAGTTTGGTTAGGTTTAGGCACTGAATCTACGTGATTAGTATTCAGAAAATGTCACAGTTTGGGTAAAAATATGACCATTTCACAACATGTTTGAAGCCTGCCCTACAATTTGAAAGCAGATTGGTTGTATAAGAATGTAATTTTCAGGAGATAGGGCTGCACATTCCACGTAAGTAGGACAAGGCCCTGATTTTGGTAGAAGTGTGTGTGTGTGTGGGAGAGGCTATTTGCATTTTCCTGAATGTCTGGGGAAAATTTCTTCTGTATTCCCCTGTGTCCAATCCACACACTCTCACCGGTTTTTGAATGGTGCTGCAGTATAATTATGGGCTACATTTCTGACACTTGTTCACCCAGTATGTATATAAACATCTTCAAACTGAAGCAGAAAATCAAGTCTTTGCGCACAGTCATGGTTCCATTTTAAAGCTACAAGCCAATTGCAAAAAAATCATGACTCGCTCTGTACTAAAAACCTCACTCTGTGTAAATTGTTTGGCTATAAAATTTGCAAAGAGATGAGGGTGTGGAAAACACAGATCCAATATCCCCTTTTGCTTGTTTCCAAGTGAAAAAACATGATCATGAGCTTTGTTTGTAATGAATCATATGTCTTGTACTGCTAGTTATATTTATGATAAAGACTTTTCCAAGCCAGGAAATGCTGAGGTTTTTCTGCTACTATAATATCCCTCATTGATATAATCATGACGGCTAATGTTCAAATTTCCCCACTTTTACAGTACGAGTGCTGAGCTATTATTCCATCCCACAAGGAGTTTGCAGAATCTAAGCAGTCAGACAGAAAAAGGAATGGTCTGAAAAACAATGATTTGCGTGTTGACGGGTAAATTACACATAATGACCGCATTATATCATACCCCACATATTTAAGGAGTGAAAAAAGGTGTTTCTTCAGCATACTGAACAAAACACTAAACTCGGTGTAAGTAGGTCACGAAATTATGGCAAAACTGCTCACAAATCATCAGCTCTGTGAGGAAAATATGATTTGTGTTAATCACGTGAGGCCACAGCAACAGCTGGATGTCTCCTTACAGGAATATTTATGGATTTTGAAAATATAGCTCTGAAAAAGTGAATACAGGGCTCATTGCCACATGTCTTTACACACCTTCCTTATATTAAAAAAAGCCTCTTTGTGTGATCTCTTAGGGATAAAAATGGATTAAAAATTGTGTATGATGATGGCTGAGATCAGGAGATATACAGTAATTAGGTCAAGGAGGGGTAGCTGTCTATGTAGGGTTTGACATTTTGGGAAAAATATCTTGCCAAGAGTAATAAGATGATGCTCCTCACGGCCTCAAATATAAAGAAGCTGCAGCAGCTGGTTAGCTTAGCTTAGCACAAAAACCAAGACACTGATTTTACAGGGGAGTGCCAGGATATTTTTTTGCCAAGCAGAGTAAGTAAACATGTCACTGCTCCAGGCTAAGAAGTAAACCCCAATATGCAATTTTTGCATGTCAGTGTTGGAACAGCTTCAAGAAACAAGATCCTTATTAATTAGTATTTTGTTATCGCTTTAAGCCACCAGCAGGTAACTATCAATGTGTGAATCTTTTATCATGCTTGGTTTATCTGCTGGCATCCAGTGTAGCTTAACCATATTGCTTCCATTTTTTTTTCCCAATTCCAATACACCAGTTTTCTAAGGTTTCTTCTCTTTTATGGCTCATGTTAAATATTTCATAGTCTCAAGTATTGGCTTCTTGTTCTTTCTTGATGAAAACCGATTTAGATACACCTTTTTTAAGCTGCTGCTTCATATTTACCACACAGAAAGTGCTATCAATCTTTTCATCAAACTCTCAGCAAGAAATCTAACAAACATGTTGCCCTAAAGGTTGGGTTGCTGCTTTAGAAGCAATAAAGAACTAAATATATAATGGTGAGAGGCAGAGATGAACACAGAAGCAGAAACAAGACAGAGACGAGACTGACTGAAAAAAACATGAATGAATTCATGAATGAATATAAGGATTTTTTAACACATTTCAAACTCTGACCTGAATACGAAGCCAACAGCAACAGACTGTTTGCGAAACATGTGAATGCAGATCAATCCTGCAAGACTGAGTGACACAAAGGAGCATAAGGCAAAACTGAGAGTAAAAAATATGAATAATTTAAGAGGAGGAGGCTCATTCATAAATTCATACACTCCTGAAATGGGCTCTGCTAAAGAGACGGCGACAGGGACCACAAGCCCACAGACTCCAAAAAAGAATCTCCATCTTTCTCTCTGTTTCTTCTCTGTGTCACAGATACTGTGTGTATGCCCACGCAAACACAAGCTCTTTTTATCTCCCACGCACACACTGTAACTGGTTTATGCATATTGAGCCTCACCAGTGACAGAAGCGATCTTAATTGGTGTATATCCCTTGTGGTGCCTCAGCTTCCAGCCCTCCCAAGCGTAACCGGCTGACAGCATCACAAATACTCTATTCTGATGGCTGCCACAAAAAAAACAGCATGACACACAGATCTGTCTGACAGTTACCTTCTTCTCTCCATCATTTTGCTTTTCCCCCCTCAGGTAAAGCTCTCTATATATGTGTAATATTTCAAAACTCTCTCTTCTTCCCAGTCCCTCTCTTCTGTCACCTTAAAGAAGAAGTGATTCACTCTAGTTTAATGTCAAACACATTTGATTTTGTTCGAGTATTCCTGCAGAGATGTTACTTCTGACACGGGGTTGACAGTAAAGCCTGTGACGGATTTGCACACAGAGCTAACGGTATGAAATGAAGCATGATGCCAGGTGCCCAGAATGGTGAAAGAGCCAACAGGCATTCATGCGGCGCAGCGCTGCACTTCCTCGGGCTTTACAAGTCAAGCGATGCTTTGTAATCCCTCACTCAATTACCTCAATCAGTGTATTGAAAGCGCAGTTGAAAGACTGGTACTGCCTCTGCATCTGCTCTTTTTTTCTTCTTCTTCCAGCTGAGCTTGCCATGGCTGGAGTTCAAATGACTGCCTTTGCCCTAATGGCCATTGTTGATTTTCACTGGCATCTTCCTACATCATCTTTAAATTATTGAAGCACTTCTCTTTTGATTAGTTGGAATACTTTGTGCAAGCATTTGTCTGTGCAAGTATTAAATCTATATCCTATATATTTCTGGTTTCAGTCTCTGAGTTTGCTCTAGTGCTATTTATTAATATGGATTTCTGTTGCTGCAGTGAACAAGATAGATTGGAATTCCATGTAGCTGATGTAATTTTTCATCATGTTGTAACATATAGAGGCGGTGCAGCTAAAAAGTTTATGACACAACTTGAGATGCATCAGTTGAGGGCATTCTTACCTTTGCTGGTGAAATGGATACAAATTTCTGTAAATCTGTAAAGACCCAGAGGCATTTTGATGCTGCAAGTGTCTGCAGACAGAATGTAAACTACTATAATAATCTTTTATAGGTTGTCAAGTGTGTGGAGTATTTGTATCTCTTTGGTAGTATTAAGAATGAGGTACCTTCCTGGAAATGATCTGTTATGACCTGCTGCAGTTTCATCCTGAATATAATTTGTCTATTTGCACACTTGGTCTCTAGTTTTCTACAGTAACGTCTATAAAAGAGGCCAAAAACGCACCAATTACCTTCAACACATTTCTAGTGATCTTCCCAAAAGAGTTTGGGATGATGAGCAGAACCGGGCTGGTGGAGTGGCTAGAAGTCCTGCGTCTTTTCTGGTAGGATGGCACAGCCCAGTCCAAGGCCACCAGCCCATCGTCGCTCAGCTGCAGGTTGTCCCTCACAAACTGGACCGGGCTCTCGTACGGCCAGCACGCTTCATACACACTCTGCAGGAAGGCGCTGGCCCGCCACGTCCAGCCGACACACGGGGAGTAATTACTGAAAGTCCGGCAGTGTTTCAGGAGGTAGTTGGCCAGCGCGGACGGTTTGCATATGAGCGCCACGGTGCGTTTTTTCTCCTCGGTCACAGCTCCCACACAGGCCGGCTGCCCACCGTCGCTCCCCTCCCGGTCCAAGACGCACCTCCCGGTCTTGTCCTTCGCTACCTGCTGTGAAATCCCCAGTCCTTGGAGCAGAGCATCCCGCTGGCGCTCGGCACCAAAATATTTGTAGCCTGGCCAGATGAAGACCACCAGGATCACAATGCACAGAGCCACAAGCCATTCCAGCATTGGCACGGTTGAGGGGGAGCAAAATGAACACGAACACTTTCCACACCTTATTCCAGAGTTGAAGTTAATAAATGCACATGTACATTATGAGAGCTAGTCCGTGGAAACATATCCATTCCTTACACTTTGCTGTTTTAGCCTTAATTGATGCTCAGCTCGTCAGTGAGGCTTGGTGCTTCCCTTCGGTGCCAAAGCGCACCAGTCCCCGGTCATTGTAGGCGTGCGGTCTCCGTTACGCAGCGTTTCTGTCGTTCCAGCTCACTCCAAATCCGACTTTTCATTCCTGTCTGTATTCTATAATAAACAAGGCGACTCCGTTCACGTTTCATGCATTCAGTGGTAGCCCAACAGCACTGCGCTCGAGCGGTGCTTCCATCCAACAGCTGGGAGCGCGAGAAATGTCTGTGAGCGACGCGCAGCAAATGCTGGAAACGCCTCCCATCATGTCCAACCCCCCTCAGAGCGAGCAGGTACTCCGCACACTTGATGATCTGTTATTAGTCTTCCCATTAAATTACTTCCAGTAATCCAGAGCAAGGAGGTCCACTACAGCCTGAGAGTTTTTACACGTAGACCGTTTTTGCAGCCCTCTCAAGGCAAAAAGGAAAGGAAAGGAAAAGGAGATACTCCCGCCCCCTTGGTCTTTATGACACACACACACACACACACACACACACAAACACACCCACACACACAAACACACACACACACACACACACACACACACACACACACACACACACACACAGCCACTAGAAGTGTGGTCATTATCAGATGTGAGTGAATTCCTTCTGAATGAATTTGGCACCATGTGCTCAC
>OMNN01023916.1:0-47544 GCA_900302755.1 Chromis chromis
GGGGATGTGAGTGGCCACACCATTCTCAGAACAGTATGTTCTTGACTAATTTTGATAATTGACCAGACTATTGTGCATGTGATGACTTATACAATGAAATGATGCAGACATGTTTGGGAGAGAACAACCATTAGACTGAGAAGTCAACAATTAGTTTAGATCAACAAGATCTATTCACTTGGAAATTGTGCTAAATGCAGGCTGCCTGTACTTAATCATTTGCAAAAATGTACTGAGACATTGAGACATGTACGAAGACATTTGCAATTTGATGAAATGAAGGAGAAATTCAATTCTGTTGTGAACAATTGCCAAGTGGTTTGGAGGTTTGTCCATGTTGTTTTGAGAATGTAATTTCAGTTTCAGGAAATGAGCCAAACCAATTGAGAAAAACTGTAAGTAAAAATACAGCAATAGTTGGACATTTTGAGACTTTTAGTTTCTTGAGATTTAGATACTATCTGTTTGTAAAATATATGACTACAGCCAACCGACAGTTAGCTTAGCAGAAAGACTGGACACAAAGGCTAGCTGTTTCTGTCCAAAAGTCACGTTATACTACCTCTAAAATTCAATAATACTAAATGTAAACATGAAAATAAGTAATTTACATGTTGTTTATTTTATATATATATAAATAAAGTGTAAAAATGACAACTTGCCTTTTTAAGGGGGTTATGAGCAGGAATTTAGCTTGACCTCCAACAACTAGCTTCCAAGAGTGTTAGCTAGTCGCCTGGCAACTTCTCAGCATGCTAAGCTAAGCTAGCTAACCTTATATTCAATGGAGGAGTGATATCGGTCATTGACTTTAACTCTTCACCAGAGAGGAAATAATCTTTTTACCCAGAAGGTAAAATTTGCTTTAAAAAAAAGTCATGGTAACCACTATATAAAATAGCATTGCCATGCTAACATGTTTATGCATTAGTAAGTTAGCATTATTAGCTACCGCCTCTAAGCCATGTTATGTCACATAATGCTGCATAACTACAATTCTTGTCATGTTTTCTGTGTCTTTAACTGTCCTTAACAGTTAAGTACACCTATTAGACAGGCAGACCTTAAATAGTTAAATCGTAGTTCAGTTCCCTGCATTGTAGTTGACTCAACTTTCAAAAATCAATTCAAACCGTGTTCTTCTCCTCAGCTGATGAATCGTGCAGATGCTTCTAATATTTTTATGGTCAAAGGTTATGCATGCATGTTTGCAGTAAGTGTATGCAGAATCTTATTACAATTAATGGTGCTTAGGTTAAACACACACACATTTATCATTTAGCTCTGAGTTAATTGTTTGCTCTGTGGTAAAAAAAAAAAAAAGTTTCTTTCATGTTCAACTTGAACTCATATAATCTAACCCTTATCTAAGGGCCTTTTCTTTGGTCTTATCTTACCATTTTAGTGATTTAAGCTTGAACCTTTGGGAGGTGATTAAATGTTTTCCCTGCACAGGTAACAGCTCTGGTACTGCCTCTGCTACTGCTGTGGTAAAACAGGCAAGGCTGCTGGTTACAGTAAACACAAAGCAGCCGCAGGAACCACAGTCACGGTTCACTGATTAAAAAGAATTTATGCAATAAATCGTTGCCATACTACAGCATTCATTCATTCATACTAAACCACTAGTAGTACAATCATGCAGCCTCCTCCTTGCTGCAGTCCTGCTGAATGTGCACAGTGCACTGCTCTTTTAGAAACAGGAAGCATTGTCCATGCTGCAGGCCACTGTTTTAAACCAAGGCTGACACTGGCCCAACTGATGGTGAAGCACCTTTTCCATATCTACACCTGTGAGTCACAAACACAGACCTGAAAAAGTCCTCACAAATGAACGTTGTAACAAAATACAATACACTTTCCGGAGATCTAAGTGCGAGGTATGGGGCGAGGCTCTTGTGACAACAGTGAAAGGATGCAAAACAAAACAAACCTGGCTGCATTACTGTGATTGACTGATAGCCCCGTGTTAACAGTGTGTCCTGTTTTCAAAGAGACGTTCTACCCTCAAATTATGTAATTTAAACACTATTTCTCTGTCGACTGCTATATGCTAGAACTCCATGCTGAGTAAATATGTTCACACCTGAATGAGAAAAGAAGTGAATGCCTTTTTCTCTCTTTCATCCAACTGCCTGTGGGTAAATGTTGTAACAGTGCACTGAATGGATTACATCCAAACTGTATCCTAACACTCATGTACAGGGCTTTAAACAGAGCACTTGTTTAATGTAGTCATTGTGGTTTCATTATTTTGACGTCGCTTGTGAGTTTTCTTGCAACATGTCAACCTTGCATGGCACTTTATGTGTAATAAGGCACCTGGCCAACAACGCATTGTACATTCTGTGCATGTATGCAGGAAGACGAACGAGGTGAGTTCAGAGAACCTGAGGTAGCAATGAGTCAGGCCATGAGCTCATGAAAGAGAGACTTTCGGCTCAATAAACTGTGGCATTGCTAACGGATGATTTAACTTAATCTGCCTTTTATGCACAATAACAACAAACGTGGAATCCTCAAGTGGTGATTAATCAAGCTGTAACAAATGCCAATAGAGAAACACGATGACTTATACGGTGTTCCTCCAGGGTTTTACGGTTTTGCTCATGTAAACTGTCAAAATTAATAGTTTAAGTGCACACAAAAAACACCAGCGGCAATACAGATAATCACTACATCAATTTGTCTCAGCCAGAATTTGTCTGTACAAGACTTGATATATAGTAAAACTGACAAGTGCTTTTATAACATTTAAAACCAACTCTGCCAGAGCAACAGGTCTGAATTCCTCAGCAGGCTTGGGGTGGATTTGACTGACGTGGAGGATCAAAATCAGCAAAAAAGGAAGGGTATTTAACTTTCTGGATGCCAAGCAGAGGTGTGACCCTTTTCTTTTGTTTGAAACCAAAGCATGAAACAACAAGAGCTATTTCTTCCTTCCTAAAGAAAGGTCTTTGTAGGTTTTGCTGCAGGACAATCATATTTCATTTGAAATGTAATTTTTAAAAAGTGCATGCACAGTCATTGATGATTAAAAGCAGATAATGACTCTCGGGGATTGTTGCTGTTTGACATCTGTCTGTAAATCACACAGAGTGAGATATGAGAGGTGTATGGCTTCTCTGGAAACTCAATCATTGATATCCATCTCTGATAGAAGCTGTTATACCTGAAGAAGGCCGACTCTCTGTAAGCTTTTGCTGCAGGACAATCGCATTGCATTTGAAATGTCATTTTAAATAAAGTGTGTGATTTTCTGTGTTTAAAATCTGTCCAGTTACACCTGCAAAATAACAAACAGCAAAGATTAGAGATCAAATCAAAGAGAGTTAAACTTATAATAAAGTAAGCCACTTATTATCATATGACTACCCCTGGCTTCCTGTCCTATCAAACATTGCCCCTCCACATATCCGGCGAGCAGCAGTCACTCAAAGGATAGTACTTCAAAAGATCAAAGACTCTCCCCATCTACCGATCCATGCAGACATCTACAACCCACCCACTGCTCGACTTCCATCTAGACCACTAATTTGGAAGAACATCCCACCAGCTGACTTCACCATCCAATCGGCTTGGAAAAGGGAATGGGAGTCCAAGGAGGTCCCAAACAACTATCTGGTGTCAGACCCCAACCAACAGGTCCCTGGCACCAACCTCCCAAGGAGACAGTGGTCTACACTCAATCATTTCAGGACTGGACATGACCCCTGCTTGGCCAGCCTTCACAAATGGGGCAATAGCCCAAGCCCACTGTGTGCTTGTGGAGAGGGGCAAACCATGGAGCACATCATACAAGTGTGTCCCCTCCAAAGACTGAAATGAGGATTAGTCACCTCCTTACAGCAGACCAAGAGGCAACTGCTTGGCTTAAGGACTTTGCATTTGCTAAATAAATATGACTACAAAAAAATGTTTTTACAAAGATAATGTGTAAAGTTGCAATGCAAAAGCTGACTGCCTTTGGAGTCAGTTATTTTAGAATCATATGCATTATAGTAAATCTTTGTCCTCTCTACTTACACACAAGGACATTAAGGTAAACATCAGAAACACCCTTCAATATACAGTAATGCACACAGGTAAAACACAATCAACCACTTTATTGTCAGTAATAAATATGAAGGAGAAATATCACCTTTCTTAGTGTCAACTAGGCTTCATGAAAGCAGAAATAATGGCAGAACTCTTGTATTGAATTGCACTGATTGTACAGTTGCACCCAATGACCAGTTAGTTATTACTGAGTTCAACAGGTTGCATATTATCATAAAAGGCTGAGAGGAAGAATCTGGACGCAAACAGGACATTTTCACTACTTTAGTCAGACAATGACCGCTATGGTGCATAATGATCAGTAAGAGTGGTTTGAAATAATTGAAGGTCTAAAGGTCAAAATGCCACAGTCATACCTTCACTGTTGCTCCCCTCTCAACCATTCTAAGCATTTCGTGTTTGGTATCTGACCAACATTAAATGCTGGTGAATTTACTGACTCTGACAGTGTCGCTGGTTTAATAAAGCTGTTATCTGTCATTTTCCTGCAATGCTGCTTTAAATTACTGCATAACTCTGGGGCACTCGACAGCTGGACCAACCTGTCACCAGTCTGGTTCCAACCGTGTATTTGAACTATGATCTGACTGAACTAAGCTGCCCTGGCTTAAAGAGACATCTGGTTAGATGACCGATGCAACTTTGCCTTTTGTTGTGTTGCTCTTTTTCTTGGGCATCTCTCAAAATGGGCTGTCAAGAAAAAAAGATAGTTAACAGCATTAAATAATTATCAGTTCAATTTTAAATTCTCTATAAAGAAAATGTTTGTCCAGAAATAACAAAAAGTGACATTAATAAGTCGTCACTGTGAGATACAGCTCAATCCTCATCACTGGGTAACTCAAGGTCACTGTTAACTACCAGCAGGTCATGCTTGCACAACTTTGTCGCTGTTTGCGATCTATCAGTGAATCGCACAGACTGAGATAGAGGAGTGTGGTCTTCCTGCAAACTCGATCACTGATATCCATCTCTGATAGAAGCTATTTTTCCTGGAGAAGTCAGACTCTTTGTAAGTTTCACTGCTGAGCAATCACACTGCATTTAAAATGTAATTTAAGAAAAGTTAATGCTTTTCTATGTTGAAAATCGGGTCCAGTTACAACTCAAAAATAACACATAGCGCCGATTAAAGATCTAATCAAAAGCACAATTAGCATTTGAGAGTTCAACGTCTTATAAAGCAAGCCAATAGGCTGTCCTACAACTACAAAAAGGGTTTTTAAGGACAAGAAAAAAAGACAAAATATTGCAACATTTTACACAAATGTACAGAAACATGATGTTTACAGTTAAGATGCCAATTTACAGATTGGCTGTGTGAAGTTGCAATGCAAAAGTTGGCTGCATGTGGGGTCGGTTGTTTTAGAATGATGTGATGGTGGTGAATCTTTACCCTGCACCTACACTCATGAGGGCATGAAGGTAAACATCAAAACACTTTTCAATATACAGTAATGCACATGAGTAAAACACAACCACCCTATATAATGTCAGCAACAAATATGAAGTGGAAATAGCACATCTCTCACAGTGTCAACAAAATAGAGAAAAAAAAATAATGGCAGAACTCTCTTTGAATTGCACTGACTGGACAGGTGCACCCAATGACCAGTGACTTATTACTGAGTTCAATGGGTTGCATATTATCATAAAAGGCTGAGAGGAAGAATCTCATAGCAACAGGACATTTTCACTACTTTAGTCAGACAATGACAGATATGGTGCATAATGATCAGTAAGAGTGGTTTGAAATAATTGAAGGTCTAGAAGGTCAAAATGCCACAGTCACACCTTCACTGTTGCTCCCCTCTAAACCATTCTAAGCATTTCATGTTGGTTGATGACCAACATTAAATGCTGGTGAATTTACTGACTCTGACAGCGTCGCTGGTTTAACAAAGCTGTCACCTGTCATTTCCCTGTGACGCTGCTCGACAAGTTGATCAGCCCCTGCAGCGCATCTGTTAGAGGTAGGCGGAGAAAAACATGTTGGTTAAATTACTGCATAACTCTGGGGCACCTGACAGCTGGACCAACCTGTCCGCAGCACCAGTCTGGTTCCAACCGTGTATCTAAACTATGATCTGACTTAAATAAGCTGCCCTGCCTAGAGGGGACATCTGGTTAAATGATCGATGATCAGGAGATATTTCCAGACTTGAGATGTCAACAGCACAGTTTTATAATCCTTTGTGGTCTGCCTTAAACATTATTCATAAAACTATTCTTCATCACCATTTGCATGGAGATGCAGTTTTGCCTTTTGTTGAGTTTCTCTTCTTCTTGGACATCATCCAAAATTGCCTGTCAAGAGAAAGAAGATATTTAGCAGAAGATGACAATAATAAGTCATCGCTGTGAGATGCAGCTCAATCCTCATCACTCAGGGTCACTGATAACTACCAGCAGATCATGATTGCAGAACTCTTAGGGTTTGTTGCTGTTTGCGATCTGTCTGTAAATAGCTCATAGTGAGATATTAGAGGTGTGTGGCTTCACTGCGGACTCAATCACTGATGTCCATCTCTGATAGAAATGTTTGTGGGTGTGTTGTTGTCTGTCACATGCAACTTTCACTCTGAAGAATGCATGGGTGTGTCAAACTAAATTCTCCTGGTCCTGCATGAACTTTTGAATGCAAACATTGAAAGTAGGTTTAGTTAGATTAAAGATTATTTTTGTTTTTCCATTTCTTGATGAGCTTTTTGATTGATACTAAAGTATAACTCATAACATCTTTTAAAGAATTATGTTCCAGATCAATTTTACACTTGCTTTCTATCCACAAAGCACAAAATCCTTGACTAAAAATGTGTTATCCAGGGTATTTTAATTGCAATTCTATAAAATGATGTTTCTGTACATGGGAATATTGTTGTCTAAGCTCTGGACTTTAATGACCCAATGACTTTTCATCTGGTGCCACAGTGGGGAGTCAATGAATGATCGATCCAACAATTTCTTCTTCTTAAACTAGGTCTGTAATTATAATGTCAGACATTAATTAAACCTCTTATTTTGAGTGAAGCCTTAAGTTGGGTTCTAGTGGTCTTTTTGACAGAGCTTAACGTAACACCCGGTTTAAAAAGAGAGCGGCACACTTGCATTTCTTGATTCCAACTTCAAACAACAGGGCTATTTAGTCGTGCCAGGTTTATCCAACTATTTTCCAGCTTGATTTATTTGATTTACGAGGCAACATGCGAATTGAGGCCATAAGTCTGTGGTGCTCAAGTGCTGCTATTATGCAAAACTTCTGGCATCCTGTTGGCAGAGAGGGCGAGTGTTTATGAGTGCAAGTTAATTATTTCCTACTATCAAAAGTGGCGTTCCAGAGGAGTAAAGCTAGAAGGGCGTGGCGGTTTGATGACATGTTCTCATTTTTCCTTCACCTGTACCAACACGCAAGTATGCAGGCATGTGCCAAGTAGTCTGCTTTCAGACGCTGTAATTTTCTATTGTTTTCGTATCCCCCCCTTTCTTTTATTGTAGCATTTGCACCAGACACCATGTAAGTCTTCTCACACTTCTCACACACACATACGGGAAATGACAAGACAGTGGTTGCTAGGCACTGCGGCAACAATAACAGGACGTGGCTACACATCAGTCAGAATGAATTGTGGGAAAAGAATGCAGTCTGTTTCATAAAAAGAAACATTTGAGTTATTCTTTTTTTATACTCTCGTTGTTGCATATTCAGATAGTTCAGACAGTTCACCTGCTTGGCCCTCGTTGACTCCTTGTTGTGCATTCTACACTCAACCAGCGTGTAAAGTTTTAATTATTGCTAAGACATGTCATTTTGATGCCAGCCACTAATCATCATGTCATCTCTGAAACTCTCTGAGATCTTATGAATGAGAAACCTAGTTGCAACATCAAACAGGTTTTGCTTCTCCTTGGGTCTTTTAAGCGGTGACAGCGTTAACTGAGTGGCAGCTGCGTAGTCACACCCTATATGGCCCGATCTGACAGATTCTCTAGGTTTCACAAAGAGCATGTGGCTGTAAATTCTGATAATCTACATTGAAAGTGGTGAGTGATGACTAGGCTGGGTTCAAGGCATAACCTTTTACAGTATGCTGCCCTGAGTCACTGTACGGGTAGTGATAGTGCTGAGCCTCTCACTGACTGGGTGGGGTCGTGTCACAGGAATGTGTTCACTGCAGGCAGAACAGACGGACCTGCTTAGACAAGTTGTCTTTGTGACCGTCCAGCAGTACTGATCATGCACTGTCCAGCGAGAGAAGTTAACAATAATCACACTAAAAAGGAATGTAGAGTTAAGAAGGTCTAAAGCAGCCCTATTTTAAAAGTGCACAGCGGACGTGACAGTGTGAAGGTGTTGTTTAACGCAGTGGTGAGAATGAAATATGATCCAGGAAGTTCAGCTCACAGATATGATTTTACAACTCTACTATCACCGTGGTAACAATCTAGAACAGTAGAAACAGTTGGTTTTCCTTTTAAAATACTGCAACAGAGGCTTGCATGTACGATCGGACAGAACGGCACTTTTTGCTGTTTGATGTTGCTGCAAAGGCTGAGTCTGAACTTTTTCTATTTGCTGGAAAACCAGTTGTCCAGAGCCAACCGCACCCCCACTGTGTAGCAGGACTGACTGCACTCGAGTGAATGTGAAAGATGCCTTTTTTTTTTTAATGCTCGGAGCGAACAAGGCCAAAGAGTCTACCATCATGTCAACAGATCTGTCAGGCTGCAGTTATACCACAGCAGTGCAGTGAGCCAAGTGATAAGATTTGCATACTAACATGCTGATGTTTTGCATTCAGGAACGTCTCAACATGTTAACACTTGCTAATTGCACTAAACATAATTTGGTAATTTGGACACATTTGGTAACAAAACATAGTAGCAGACAAAGTGAGAATTGGACCTGGGAGTGGGACTGGATGAAATAATCACATTAAAGTCTATCCAAAATGTTACAGCAATCCATCCAATAGTTTCGTACAAACACACACACGCATATGTATTAGTTCATCGTTCGTCACCACAGACAGAATTGGTGATGTCATTTGGCGCAACCGTTTGAACAAATTAACACAACACCTGGAAAACACTGTACAACACAAGCATCGCACATGACATCATGCAACAGAAGGTGTTTTTTCAAAATTCCCACTCACACAAGCAAAAGATTCGGTTGCTAGGGTTTAATTTTGCCCAGACACCTTTCATGACCTGCCCTGTCTGGCAAACAGTGAGTCATCGAGTCAGACTGCAGTTTGTACCAGCGTTCCCATGCCTGACTGCAACTCTAGTAAGGCTGTGTGTGTGTGGGGGGGTGGGGGTACTGCAAGCAAGTCCAGAGCTGTGAAGTAATATCTCTTGGTGATGTTTTAGCAAACAGAGAGGATGTGTATGGAAATACTTCAGCATGCCAACAAGCTGTCAACTGTCTGCGGCCGTGTGGAATCAGTAGTAGCGACTCTGCAATGCAGCTGAGCTTGTTGGTCTCCGAGAGTTTCATCAGATAGTCTTTGTTGTGTTAACTAACTTTTACACATTCATTGCAGGTTAACCGCATTCTCTTCACTTGGCTTCCACCACATTTTTCCATGCATGACTTGCGGTTGCTGTGTTTAAAGGGTGTGTACCTTAAAAGCAGGTGGTGAAATTGTGATGCCCAGATTAAAATCCAGCGAAACATCGCTCCCCCATGATGCACACACCCACAACGTTGTGCGGAAGCCAAAACAAGCACAAAGGGGTGTGTTAATGTGTCCAAAGGTTTTTGAGTTTCTCTTTTGTTATTTGTTATTCCCCTTATGGTCAGCGAATAGTTTGATTGTAAACACCTAGATTTGATAAGACTTTCTTCGGACTTGTCACAACTTTGCTGTTAAGAAGCTCCACGGAACACAGTACCCTTCTGTGATATGAAAGTCGAAATGCAAATGAATGAAAGGCATGACATTCTGTGCAATTCTATGCCACAGAAAATTGTATCCTGAACATACACTGGATTGTAATTCTGTTTAAAGGTGTTGGAGGCAAACAAGAACTTGATCCTCTTTGAGATCTCACTGTCACGGCTGAGTTAAAGTGACCTGACAAGTGTGTGTGACAGAAACCTCCATCGTTTTCAGTCACATGAAGAATAGAGAATATAAAGCATGCTTAAATGTAAGAATTTGGGACTATTTAAAAAAAAAATCACATTTCTGAAGTAAAGGGTTCTTCTAACTGTCAAAGCACTGCAGATGCCAGTCTAACCCGACTCTATAGGCTGAGTTTATATTCTCAAACATACGGTTTTCTTACAATGAGAGGTGGTGGCCGATTAGTCAGACCTATGGAATGAACATTCATACTTATTACACTACTATACATACTGCATACAGTAGATAGTCCAGTCTGTAAGTATTCAGACATGGACACAGTTTGTATTTGTGTACCAGGCTCCAAAATATTTTTTTCCTGTCATTTCCGTGTTTGTTCATGCACAAAACAAAAAAACTTTCATGGTGATGCTCTCACGGCCCTTCAAATAATTTTCAACAAATGATTAAAAATGGTGATTTTGTTTAACTTTACATGTATCTTTCCAGTTACATTTGAACCACTAAACATTTAGGACTAAAGGGCTGTGTCTCAGGTTAAATCTGTATTGATTGATTATTTCAATTAAAGCACGTTGTTCTGCACATAGCGGTTCAAAAATACATGCCTACATGTATAGTGTGTTGAGATGTCTATAGATGGGAAATAACATCTGGAAAAAAGCACTGAATGCCCCACTGGAATTTGATTTTAACTTTGCAAACTTAATGTGCAACACCAGAACTATGCTTTTAAAACCTGGTTAAAACCTTCTTCTTGTTTACAGGTGAGAGTCACTTACTCACAATGTTTGTAAAGCTTCATGACTATCATACTTTCACAGCTTGCTTAATTTAACAAGGCTGTGCTCCACCCTCAGAAAATGTCCATCAGACATATGGTGACTGGATGAACAGTGGGAAGATCTGCTGCTTGTGGTCTGAATATGCAGCACTACAAGTAACCTCATTTTAGTCAGTAATAGACACTGCTGGATAATGACCACACTATTGTGTTACCAGCATGCTGCAATAACAACTAAACAGGATGCTTGATTTTATGTATGTTAACTAAACAAGTCAATTTAAACAAACAAGGGCAAAAGTAAATTAGCCCAAGTCATACGAGGCTGGAGCTGTTTGACAGGTTTCTGTGTCCACAGGCAAAGTTGTAAAAACAGAAAAAAAAACAGAGAAAGGAGTCTTTAAACTTGACAAGTGGAATTCCTTGCTTTAAATGAATTCTCTTCTAGTGGCCGTTGGGTGTGAAGATGCTGTCAAAAAGAAAACGCCTTCAATCATCACTTTTACTAACTCGGTTTCTTTCAAAGACCAGAGGAGGAGCATGAATGTCACTTTTCAAGAAAGTAGCTAGTCAGCTATTGTGAAACAAATCAGGAGAGCAGCTTTAATTTATCCATTTGTGCGGATTTATTCTGATGCTGATACAAAATCCAACAATTATATTGCATTTAAAAAAAAAAACCTACTGCTGACTAGCTGCTTTTGAATAAACTTTGTATTTCCTGTATCCTATTATCCACTGGTTTTTTAGTGATGTGCATGAGGTGTAGTCTATAGAAGTGGATTGTAACTGTTACAATATGTTATGTAAGCAGGTGTGGAAGGATGGAAAGAGGTAGATGGTGAAAGATTTGTGTGCATGTACAGAACTGTAGCAACGCTAAACTAATAGGAATCACTTAAATAGACTGCATTCACAATCTTTTTACCCTTGCATGTACGTATCATGGAATGCAGCATGTAATAATTGGGACATACTACTTTGTCATAGCAGTGCGCCTTAAGCACTGGCCATCTTGTTCATATATCTGTAGTGTGAAAAGAGCTGTCGTTTGTGTGATCATAGCTTCTCAAGTACCATCATGTATGTGACAAAGCAGAGGATTGTGGGTTAGAAGAGCCAGAAAAACATGCTGGCTTAGAGTCTGCAAAATCTGACATACTGCATACGACATACATAAAATGTATACTTCAACACAGCCATTAAAGTGATTGTTGCACCTCCATGTATTCACCTGACCTAACTTTTAAAGCAGACCTCCTCGAGCCCGATCGTGAACCTGCAGTTAGTTTCTGTGCTGTAACACTGAGAGGAACAGTGTCAGCTGTGTCGTCTTAAATCACCAACAGTACTAGTTGTAAAATACACAAGGCAGATATTCACAGACTGAACATGGCTTTTATTCACACTGCAAACTCTGCCTTACTGCGTCTTTTTTAATTTCAGCTTTCTACATGGATACTCATTCAAATTTTTAGCATAAAGAGATAAAGAGAGAAAGCCGGTCAAACCACACCTCAGACATTACAAAGTGCCCACACCCAGTTTACACATACTGCAGAGGTACAAAAGAAAAGTCTACAAAGCAGGTTGCACACTGCAACTTAGTTTAGTTAAATCATCTCATGGGAAGTTTTCTAAAATGTTGTCCATTTCAATGAAACCTGTTGATGAAAC
Organism: Chromis chromis; assembly: GCA_900302755.1. Classification (NCBI taxonomy): domain Eukaryota; kingdom Metazoa; phylum Chordata; class Actinopteri; family Pomacentridae; genus Chromis; species Chromis chromis. The sequence continues at coordinate 12,613 of OMNN01023916.1, forward strand.
AAGTGACCATTTCTGTGGAACATTTTCGTTTTGGCACCTACATTCAACCACAACCTGCATTCTAACACTTGGTCCACCTGTCAAGGTTCGCGACTAATGACGCTGTTAATGAGTTCACATTAAAAATAACTACTGGGGCTGTGATGTTTTGATTTGATTTGTTACTTCAAAGAGGCAGGTATAAGGAAGCCAGTCGGCGTGGGTGGAGAAGTAAAGAATGGGGAATGTCAGAGCCATGGGTGGAGGTGGAAGCACTTTTATTACCTTTTAAAAGCATTCTTTGAGTTTGTCTGCTTGAGGAAAGTTGTCATTCAGGGTGCAAACATATAATTACGCACTTATTGCTATTTAAATAATACACATAAAATCAGTAAATAAACTCAGGACATTATCAACCAACTAAAGTACACGAAAAAGAAAGAAAAGCACAAGCTGTATTCAGTGACTGTATCATAAGTAAGTTAGAAATTGTTGTTCTCGTCATTTTATGACATTTCAGGTTTTTGATTGGATTGACCGACATATTGTGTTTTTCTTTACTTATGTGTGTTTTATGACCAGCTACATTTGTGAATTTTGCGTAGTTCTTTTCTGGGTTTCTTTCTTTTCCCCCCCCCTTTTTTTTTGCACTCCTGACAACTGCTTTAGGACAATTCACATTCCCATAAGAAATAATGTGGACACATTAACAGATGGATGCAGCATTGTTACACACTGCACTGAACTTACAACCCCTCACCTTGCCCCACCTACTGACACACACGGTCACATTTTAAATTATTGCCAGGATTTATAAACCTCTGCAAATACATGCACAACCCCCCTGTTACGTGTCTCGGTAACAGGAACCTCGACTTGGTGCAGGAGGTATGTTGAGTTGTTCCATATTACTCGGACTTGACCAGGCTTGAGTTCCTCAATTTTGACAGCCATGGTCGATGACATTTCCACAGACAAGCACAGACAAAGCTCATAACGATTGTCATCTTTTCTTCTTGTTACATGAGCAACGAGAACGAGCTGCTTGACTGAAACCTTACTATAATGAATTCCATCTTTATTAAACTTCTCAGAAAAAGAAAAAGAAATAAATAAAGAACTGCTCAAACCAGGTGCCACTGCCCTTGTCCATCATTATTGTGTGGTCTGATTTATTGGTTTCTTATGGCACTCAAGTATGTTCATTGAGTAATCCTGTTAATATATGGTACAATGAGAGAAAAGGCTGTAAGAGACACAGATATCTGCATGCATGCCTGGTTATTGGCCATACAGTTCAGAGTTTCAGATTGATCTTAGTGGGGCTTTTCAAAGTTGGTTAGAAAAAAGTCCACAACATAAATTTTCTCTGGATAGCTGCTGGACAAGGGTAAAGTTCCACACCATGGTAGAAATTAAAGGCATGTGCATGTGAAAAGTTGGGGAAGAATGAAAAAGAATGCAGGCCTCACCTACACCAAAGGTGCAGAGGGGAGAAACAAACGCATTAGTGTTTGAGTTACGGCAGAAATGGGTGTGGCGAAGTGTATCAAGTAAGAAAACAACAACTAAAACTGTAATGCATCACTGATAGATGAGACAAGATTATTTTCCTTCGAACTTAGGGACTAAAAAAATCCCTTACACTGGAAGCCCGAAGCATATAATTTTGTAGGGCAACTATTTGGCAGCATTAGACTTTCTGCCGTCTAGCATAACAAGTTTTTAATGAGACAACTCTGCCTAAGGCATTTTGATATCCTTTAATACTTTACTCTCGTAGTTTAGTGCTTTGTTTGAATTAATCCCTGCTTGACTGTCTTAAGTTCACTTCAATACTACTAATGCAGATTGCTTAAGATGTCTAGACTTCATCAAGTATGCAAAACAGGGCAGCAGTTACAGTCGAACGTTCAGAGGTGAATTTATATTTAACTACAAACAAGCCCATTCTGATGCATGTTTAAAAAGCCTGTTGTAAATTTCACTTTTATTTGGAGAGATCATGCATAAATGCCTAAAGGTAAGGAGTGAGCGCAAGTTTATCAGGTTATAGCATGAGGCAACTCCACTAGATTTGTTTTGTAATATTTCATCAAGTATTGATTTGGATGATCTAAGCACCCTTTCAAGTCTGGACCTATATTTCGTTGGCTGTGCTGTGGGCTGAGCTAGCAGACTTAGCAGTGAGCTGGTTCTGGCTGGAGCCACATCACGCTAACAGCCCAAAAAGTGACGATAGCTAGATCGGACCAGGCCAAAAGTTTACAGAATGGCAGAGGAAGAGATGATTGTGGAAGACTTTGCTGGACATGGAGTCAAGATGAATTTGTCTTGCTATAAACAAACAAATATGTAGAGACAAGGCAAAAAAATAAAAAAAATAAATAAAAAAAATGAACTGCTGTCTTAAAGAGAATCATTAGTCAGAGCTTAAAGTAAGGCTGTGACCACTGCAGCTACAAATGGCAGTTATGGGATCACCAACTGCAAAAATCCCCTGTCAAATTTAAAGCCAAACGTTCTAGATACAAGTGTGCTTGCACTTAAAACAAGCATATTTTAAATAAAACTAATTAAGCTCTGCAGCTGTCGGGAAATAATCAGCAGCAAATCAGCAGCAAATAAAATCTTGAAATGGGATCAAAAGATTCATTACAAGCAATCTTGTAAAGCTTAATTAATGTAAGGGAAGGCTATAGGTGGACATGTGCCTTGTATCTAGTTAAAAAATCACCTTCATTAGACAAATTTGCTTATTAAGACAAGTGACAATTTACTTGAATTAAGTCAAAAGACCTTCATTTGAAAGCACTGAATGATCCATTTACACAAAAACAAGACTACCTAGATTTTTGAACCTGAAATATAAGATTACCATATGTGGTTAGATCCACAGTGTGCCTAATGCAAAGTAGGTAAATTTGCTCAAGCCTATTTCCCAGCTGCAGTGGTGAAATATGGTCATATATTGCAATGAGCAACTGTGTGTTTTTTGGTTATGAATTTACCGAAAGCAGAATGCAATAATACTTCCCTAAAACTAATTTTAAACAAAACCAGACAGCACCAAAGCAAAATATGATGCGATATCTTGAGACCCCAGCAAAAGTTGGACAGAGGAGCTCAGGACAGAGGAAGGGACCTACCAAGTGGCCTGGTTGTTTCTGATAACCATGAACATTTAGTAAGAGAGCTTAATTGCTGCAGTACTGACATGTGTATATTGAAACATCTGGCAACGATACTGAAGTCAAACCGAATGCATCTCAGTTTCACATTGTTGCCTATACTTTTGCAGGTTATTCTCAAAATGTACAACATGTGAATAAGTTGCTATGCAGGTGAAAATAGAAAGCAGCATGTGAGTGGTTACTGCTAAGATAGTGAGTGTTTTGGAAGGATTGTTAGATTGTTACTGATCACATCACCACTAAAAGTATTTCAAAGTTTATCAAGATCATATTCTCTTTCTTGCCACTTCATTAACGAGATTTGGAGTTCACAGTGTTTAATGTGACCATGGCATTTGTCATTAAAGATGAGACACAATATGGATAGTTGAGATAATATTCTGCAAATATTCAGGTAAACTGCTTTGAATAGTTTTATTTTCACACAATCCTCTCACCAGAAAGGCTAAAAGCGAGCAGGTGGCTAAATATCTACTCAGGATTGTTGTGTAATGTTCTGCATATGAGACAAGTCCTCCACCTTAAGCAGCATTCAGGTCACAGACAACCTTCACTACTTTATGGATAATGCCAGAACAAAACTTTGTAATATGAATTGGTTTAAACTGTAGTCTGAAACCAGCGACTGTCATGTTACATGTAACAGTAAGCAGCATGTTGCTTCCCACTGAATAAGGAAAAACACAATGTAGCATAACTTGGACATAAAAATGAAGTTGAAAAAATTTACTTTCCATCATTGTTTTTCAGCATACATGTACCTACATGTCAGACTGTCTGAAGTGTTTTTATTAGATGTTTGCACAGATTAAACAAAGTAGATAATTGATTCTATGAAAAGTTGCACAATTTATACTTGAGAGATGTGCTTATGTGGTGCAGGAATCGATTTGTGCATCTTGAGAATAGAGGACTAGTTTTAGTTTATATGTAATAATATATATACTTATGCTTTTTATGTATATGTATTTTGTCTCTTACCCAATTGATGTGTGAAATTATGTAAAATGAATCCAAATAAACAGAAGAACACATAGAGAGGCATTTTCATGCAAGGCCATATTTTCTCTCTACATCTTTTCTTTCCCTTTCCCTTGAGCCTGTCCTGTTGCAGGGTGTGTCACGGCTTATCTCCTGGCAATTCCTCCCTACCTGTTTTACAGGATTGGCCACTCCTGTCATTCAGAGCCAAAGGCGTGTAGGCCAAAGCAGAGGGGAGGTTAGACGGCAAAAGTGAGAGGACAGGTTGGAGTGGCTGTGGAGGATCCTCCCCCTGCCTCTCTACAGCCATAAAAGCAGGCTGAGTCTGCAGTCAGACACTCAGAGGGACTTGGCTCTCCTTTTGAAGACTGCTCATCTTCACATCTCTTCTGCTCAGCCAGTTGGCAATCTCACTGCTGCAAACAAAATGAAGTCCTATCAGAGCTCATCCAGATCAGTTTCAAGCTTGAGGACCATGCCAGTCAGGAGCTCCTCTGTGAGAACAGTCAGCCAGAGCTATGGCAGTGCTGGCAATATGGGTGGCAGTATGGGTGGTAGTATGATTGGTGGTTTTGGTTATGGTTCTGGTGGTAACTCCAGCAGTTCCATGATGGCCTTTGGGTCAAACTCAAGGGGAATGAGTTACGCCTCAGCAGCACCACTGATCACAGCTGTCCAGGTCAACCAGAGCCTGCTGGCCCCCCTGAACCTGGCCATCGACCCCAGCATCCAGGCCGTCCGCACCCAGGAGAAGGAGCAGATCAAGACCCTCAACAACCGCTTCGCCTCCTTCATTGACAAGGTTAGTTCTGTCAGCTTTGTGTGACTTCCTGTCTCTTGTACAATTTACTGTAGGCCTAATTGTCTTATACAGCTACAGCAGCTATCACAATTTCTGATTCTGATCTATAGTTGAAAAGAAATGACCAGAAACTGAGAGCAAGTAGCAAGTTTAGTGTGTTGACAGCAATTTGCTTCCAGCGGCTTAAAGAAACAGCAGATGCAAACATGTTCTTTTTATTGACAAAGCTGACAAAGCAAGGAGGTTGTGAATCTTATCTCTGTGAAGTATTCACCAATGAGTTACAGCCTCTGGGATTGGGAGAGTTTTTAAAACATCTCAAGTCCGACAGGGATCGTGACAGATTTGATCTTACACTGGCAGCTCCATCCACAATCTAAATAACAGTGGGTTTATAGACCTGTCCAAGCCTGTGGAGGCCTCTCTGCCCACTATCTAAATATGGGTGGCAATTATATTGCAGTGACTCGCCCATTCTTCACTTGGTAGACTGCTGGGGAGAATAGAGATCTGTCTGCACTATGCCCACAGAGTCCAAAGTCTGTCATTTGCACATTGCACCTATCACCTGGTTGTTATGGGTAACATGAATGCCAAGTACAGAGCTGTAAAATCGGCTTTTACTTAATTGTGATGAAACCATCCCACAATCTGCATTGATGCCAGCTACTAGATGGAGTTCTTTATGCACAGTGAGACTTAATACTATAAACTGGAACTACCAAAGTACTCATCTCATAATACTGCGCTGCTTTGTCTTCTGCGGTTTATCTGCCACACCTAGTTTTTTTTTTATGGCTGGAGAGACTGTGTGGCTTTCATAGCTCAACAGAGCACATAGGATGAGTCATAGCCAAACAGGAGACACAAAAGCTGAAATACTTAAGGACACATACACATGCTGATGAAACATCTGGGCAGAATATTCAGTATTATTTGATGAAACATTTAAAGATGTGTATTCTACATTCTTATACATTTTAGTATTACAACTGCTAGAACAGCAGGCACTCAAAAAATGCTTTCATGAGCAACAATTGTTGTGACTTGGGTGTGGCACTACAGAAAGATATGAAGCTGTATACTCCGAGGTGAGAAATGTGAAACAACACACTCCATAAATCCATGGAGTTTTTTTTTTTTTTTTTTAATTGATCTACATGTTTTAAGAATTATATCTGACAGTTTTCCCTTGTTTTGTGTCTCCACAGGTTCGTTTTCTGGAGCAGCAGAACAAGATGCTGGAGACCAAATGGAGCCTCCTGCAAGATCAGACCACCACCCGCTCCAACATCGATGGCATGTTTGAGGCCTACATTTCCAACCTGCGCAGACAGCTCGATGGGCTGGGCAACGAGAAGGTCAAGCTGGAGGGAGAGCTCAGGAACATGCAGGGCCTGGTTGAGGACTTCAAGAAGAAGTCAGTGTTTTCGACACAATCTATATAATTACAACATATACTGACGTACTTCATATAGCGCAGATGTATAAAATGATGATGTGTTAATGTGTTTCCTTGTTCTCCAACAGGTATGAGGATGAAATCAACAAGCGTGCAGGTGCTGAGAATGAGTTTGTGCTCCTGAAGAAGGTGAGAAAATACCAATATAGCCATTTTAAAATGTTTTTTTTTATCCTTGGGTTTAATGTGGCAAGTCATGACACGCTGTCTCTACATAATCTGGTTTCCAGGATGTTGATGCTGCCTACATGAACAAGGTGGAGCTGGAGGCCAAGGTTGATGCTCTTCAGGATGAGATCAACTTCCTCAGGGCCGTCTATGAGGCTGTATGTACAATATCTAATGACAAATACAACTTATGTCTTCCATAATACCACTTAAGTTGAAGCCGGTGATCATCAAGACAAAGACTTAACGGTTTTACATCAATCATTGGTCTGCAGGAGCTTCGTGAGCTGCAGGGCCAGATCAAGGACACCTCTGTTATTGTGGAGATGGACAACAGCCGTGACCTCGACATGGATTCCATTGTGGCTGAAGTGCGTGCCCAGTACGAGGACATTGCCAACAAGAGCAAAGCAGAAGCAGAGACCTGGTACAAACAGAAGGTGAGTCAAAAGCAAAGCAGTTGCACTAAAGACGCCAGCAACACCTTTCCCAACCATCTGGATTCTCTTGTTAATATACGTTACATTTTTATTAACAGTATGATGAGATGCAGCAATCTGCTGGACAGTATGGCGAAGACCTGCGCTCAACCAAGAGTGAGATCGCTGAGCTGAACCGCATGATTGCCCGTCTTCAGAATGAGATTGAGGCTGTCAAGGGACAGGTATGTTTCAAGAACTTCTCATGGATGACACCTCATTGTTTATGAAGATGCACATTTATCAAAATAATGTGTGGCATCATTTTTCCACAGAGGGCCAGCCTGGAGGCTCAGATTGCTGAGGCTGAGGAGCGCGGTGAGCTGGCAGTGAAGGATGCCAGGCTCCGCATCAGGGACCTGGAGGAGGCTCTGCAGAGAGCCAAGCAGGACATGGCCCGCCAGGTGCGTGAATACCAGGAGCTGATGAACGTCAAGCTGGCCCTGGACATCGAGATCGCCACCTACAGGAAACTGTTGGAAGGGGAAGAGAACAGGTAGGATAAACTGAAATACTGATAGTTTCATGGATATAGTATAAGCTTCAGTTTGAGAGCATTAACTCACTATTATTCCACCTTTAGGTTGTCCTCAGGAAACACAGCAACCATCCACGTGCAGCAAACCGGAGGTTCAGGTACTGTTTGGTTTCTGATTTGATACAAGGTCATCATACATGATACATGTACCAACAGACGACTAGAGAGAATGCATAAATAGTAACTCTCCACATTTGTTTTCTGCTCCAGTATCTTCCAGTGCAGGTGGATTTGGATATGGCAGCGGCATCTCTTCTTACGGGTCTGGCGGGTCTGCTTATGGTGGCAGCAACATGTCAATCAGCAAGTCGTCAGTTCAGTCAGTCAGTACCAGGAGATTCTAAGAAGCCTTCTAAAAAGGAGAGCCGTCCCTCTTTCCCTTCAGAAACTCTTGAATTTGGTCTAAATCTCTACCCTCTTATGGTGCTACGCAGTAACGTTAAGCATGTTCAGCAACAGAGCTGAATATCCCAACTGGCAACTTTATTCTGTTCTGTTCAACAACATTTAACAAAGGTTTCTGAAGGTAAATGTGGCCTTAAACAGACACAGGCCAGGTCAGTTAGCAAGGCAAAATTTCTTTTCTTTCTGCACTGACTTCCAAAAAATAAGAAAAAACAAAAAAGAAAAGTTAAAAGTTGGAGTGTTAAAACTAAGCAAGGAAAGCATTTGAAAATCTGTCTAAGTTATGCACTGTAGTTTTCTCTGCAAGATCCTGTCTCACATGGGCAGAAAGTTTTCTACATTTGAGAGCTGATATAATGAAGAAGAGCAAGTCAGTGACCAACTCTGGTCATCAGAGAAATGTGAGATTAAGAAATTTGTGTGAATTTACATGTTTACAGTTAAACTTTGAACCGATTGATTACTGGTTTGCTCTTTTTTACTGTTCTGTCCAAACTTTCCCTGCTTAGTTTTGCCTCTCATTGCTTTCAAACTCATGTTGAGACCAGATTTATTTTGTAAAAGCCTTCCTAGCAACATGATTGATTACTGTTGCAGTAAATGACATGAAATAAATCTGAATAAAATGAATCTGGGAACAAAAATGATTGCCCCTGTCTGTCATTGATGAGAAAGCTTGCCTACTTCTAGCTTGGGAATGTTTTACTGAAAGCTGAGATTTCACTTGGGGGCAGTGCTGTGCCACTTTTACTGTTACTGCTTGCAGTCAACTAGAGAAACATTCACTATATGTGGAGTCCACACTGGCATTTCTAGCAAATATCAAAGTCATGACATGATTCGTGGAAGATTTATTGATCCCAAAAAGACACAAAGTCACTAATTAATCCCACAAACTTGAATCAGTTCGAATATCAGGGGGAGAGAGAGAGGACATTTCTATCCCTTTTGTACTATACAGAGCAGGTGAGCACACAGTTACAAGTGAAAGGGCATTACATGGGGTTTATTTCATCACATTCTCATCCGCTCTTTGTCATAGTGGCTCCGGTGTCTCTAGTAACTTTTGACCTCATTTTAACTTCCTTATCACCCAGCGCTCTAGGCTCCAGTAGAATTTCCTTACATGGCAGCAAAGGAGAATGCCAATGTAAGATGGGTACAGAAAAGCAAGCATGACAGCAGAAAAGTGGTGAGGGACGCTTCAATAAACCACCAACTTATCTTAAATTATTCAGAAGAAAACACCTGGTGGTCAGGTGAGGAATAACTGGATTTGTAGTCTCGTGGCACAGAGAGAACGTAGGAAGACTGTGTTTGCTGAGATGTCAGACATTTTAAATCCTTTATGCAGGTTTACCACCACATACAGCACTAATCTACCCACTGTTCACAATTTAGGGTAAACATTAGACTGGCATAATTACACATGTTGCACCAAAAGTACTTGCAGGGTTTGTGCTTTGACCTGCATGCTGCATTAATTGCACAGCTATTTTCTGCACACGCAATGGTGTATTTTTAAAATGTGCGTCCTGCAGTCAAATTCAGTATTGGCAGATTAACAAGAGAATTCCTTTGTTGAACTTCACCCGGGGCTCAGAGAGCTGGCAGAGATGGTGCATTTAAGAGTTGACACTGGTCCCAAAGGAATTAAAGTTGACTCATCATAATGATGCCAGGCGCATGCCAAATCCTGAAGCTGTAACCATTCATGTTTCCAATAAACCAGTTACAGCGCTACTAAAACAATTAGCCGTGATGCAACTTTTCACCCTGAAGAAGACGGAAAGAAATCTCATCTATAAATCATTATCATTCATACAAGTCATCTGTTGGTTCAATCATCTTCGCTCTAAGTAGACAAAATGTTTCCAGCTGTGCAGTGACTTAACTATCAGTAAATGTCAATCTGGACAATTAAGACACCCATGATCCAGAATGGGAGGAAATAATGAGCATGTATCTGAATACGATTACATCTGCAATGTTGATCTTGACAGCACAACAGGGGCACAAAGAATGGAATAGGGCTGGTCATTACATTCCCCTGAGAAATAGTTTAGTCTATGAGTGGTTTGTCCTTGAAGAGGATCACTGGTCTTATTGTTCTAACAATTTCTCTGTGTGTGCAGCACTCGACAGGAAATGGGTAATGTGCTGCCTTTAAACACAGCAACAACCCTACAGGAGAGTATAAATGAATAAGACGTACAAGCTGAAGGCTGAGTTTGCGATCACGCTAATAAATTGGATTCTTCTTCTTTCTGCTGTCCATGCAGTCTTACGACAATGTTTAAGAATATTAGGTTTGGTCTCAAATAAAGACAGAAGAAAAAGGTGTCTTCATGCATATTTGGTGACATCTTACAAGCTCAGGACGCTGGACTCAGACCTGCAGTGTGGGATTTAAAAGACGTAATGGTGAAGGAAGCGTGCCAACAATGTCATAGGTGCAGCAAAAAACCATCAAATTATATGACCCCCAATAAATAATGTTCAGATAAGCACAAAATAATTAAACCATAAAAACAGAAATATCAGTCACGCTGATTCTGTAGATCCAGTAGAGTTTAGAGACTTGTAGAATCAATGCCATGATGGTTTGGAGCTGCTAGTGGCACATAGTGGTCCAACACCTCATAAAACACTTTATATTAGTTTTTCCTTTCATTTGTCACCCATCTGTATGTTTTACAACTGACAGTATTTAGATAACGCAGGACAATTATGCGTCATTTGTCTAATTATATCTAATTATGTACTTATGATTATGTACAGATTAGTCAAAATCACTTTGCCTGAGGACAAAAGACAACTCCTTTCTGCTGCTGCTGAACACACAAGCAGAGGTAAAGTAACAAGAACTTGCATAATTATATAATCTAATTTGATATGACAATGGAGATTTTCAGTTTATACAACAATACATAGTCTAACTACTTAGATTAATGTATTTTTTTTTGTTATGTTGTTTCTGTCTATGCTTATCTAAACAAACTTATTTAAGGCTGCGCATAAAATCAAGATTACTTGCTTGAAGTTTATACTGTTTAATGCTAATTGCATGTAAAGTCTAATTACTCAGACACTTAATGAGTGTTTGTCAGCTTTTACTGTACGTTCTCATGAATCAGGGTTTCAGACAGCACACGTGTGAGCATGTGATCTCCGTCAGAGGAGCAAAGTTCATTAGGAGGCTGATCCTCCAGCAGAAAATGACCTTTGTTTTTTTTTTGCCCTCACAGCTGTGTGAAGACACTCATTAATGAGCTATTGATTGAGGAGGGGGGGGCCTCTTCCACCGCACTGGTAGAAATTCTCAGGAGTGATTGAAAAGATTGACCTTACCCTTAACCTGAGCCCAGCACCACAATCAATAAACATTACACCTTCCACAAACCCCAACACCTCAATCAATACTGGTTAATATAAGCAGCCACCATTGAAAAACACTGATGAGTTGTGTGCTGCATGCGGAGTGAGTACGGGTCAAATCACTTAGTGTCTTTGTCAGGTGGTAATGAGGGTGTGTGTGTGATTGTGTGTGCGTGTGTGTGTGCGTGTGTGCGTGCGTGCTGTGTGTGTGTGTGTGTGCGTGCGTGCGTGTGTACTGCTTATCTCTCATGTTGTGGGGACTCTCTGCACTTGTGGGTACCAGCCTCCCTTATTGTAACAAAAAGAAAGTCCCCACAATATAATTCATTACATTTTTGTATGGAGACTTGGTTTTGACTCTGTAGTTTTAGCAAATTAATTTAAAAAAATTGGTTACTATTAAACTTTCTGCTGGTCAGTTTTATTGCTTCTACAGCTATTACCTTAGACATACACCATCAGCTACAATGAGGAATTTCTTGGAATTCTTAGGTTCGTTGGCGTGTGAGAAAGAGAGTAAATAATCCGAGCTTATAAAATTATTGCAGGATATGGATGGCTTGCAATTTACAAACTCAATTAAATTTTTAGGTTTGCCAGTTTCTTTCACAGTTAGGTGTTAAGCTGATGCACTGTTAGTGTGGCTGAGCTTATTTTCTGATTACAAATAAACAAAAACTGTAACTACTGTGGCCATACATGCAAACAGTTTAAAATATGCTCAACAAATTCCCCACAAGACATTTTCTTATCATTTTAATCTACTGTGTGTTGATAAATCCTACCAACACAAGTTGCTATGTCTGCAAAATCCACACATCTCTTCTCTGCAGGTCTGTACAGCTTGATTATCATCCATCTCTCTTCCTTTAAGATATGGTCAGACTGCAGGCAAAAGTGGCCTAATTTTCTTTTTGTTTGTTTTTGTAATGTTACTTATTCATATGCAATTCTAACTCAGATACTAGTCTGATTTTTGTGCAATGCCACCTAAGTCTGAACAGTCATGTAAGAATTAGTGCAACTTTTATGTGTAGTTAAAAACAACCCTGGGACTTGAAATTAGTTTCGGTGAAGCCACTCACATCACGACACCCTCCACTTCTGGATCCCACTCCTCATCCACACCTCGGTATGGAAGTAGCAGCCATTGCTCCACGAAAGGCTATAATTAAAAATCTGTCTCTGTCTTCTCATCTTTGTCCTCATTACCATCTGCTCGCAAATTCATGTGATCACGCCAAAAGAAAACTAAATTCAGCATTAAGGATTGCAGTGTGAATGTAGCCGATGATGTCTTCCACTACTTGGGACTCATGGGTTCAGGAAAGTTGCACTAATTCTTTGAAATAAATTAAGTTCAGTGTAATATTTTGTGTTTATAATTTCGAGGGCCATGGAGTTCTCTACTTAACGTGAGCAGGTCTAATTATCCACAATAAATAAAAACATCTTTATAGATATATATACACGGTGTCCACATAATTTGGAGAATGGCTCACTGATTTCCTCTTTTTTTTTGTTGTTGCCATATTTCAGTGTTTATTTCCCTTTATTTAGGTTTCTTATCTCTGGGACATCAAGATCATATAAAAAATTGAGTTTGGTCATTGTTTATGTTATGCGTGTTCATGTGTGCAAGTACAGTAGGTTGCAGTGTACTGGTGACACATCCTGCACTCATGAGCATCCACAGTGACCTTCACAATGCAAATAATGATGGAGATGTAAATCTGAAATTTGCTTGTCTGTCATTCTTCAGTCACTGCATCTAATCAGTACTAAATTATGTAATCAGAGACTGTTTTGCATTATGCTGCGTAGTGCTTTTTAGTAAAGATAGCTAAAGGCCAATTATTTGTCCGACCAGGATTAACAGACAAAAGAAATACAAAACATTTGCAGGAGTGTAGCATATATAAATTAACAACCGAGTTAATCAAAGGAACTAAAAGAAATTCAAATGTTTCACAGTCACAAAGGGAAACAGGCTGTAAAGCAGCTTCGAATATGCAAATGGAGTAAAGCTCCAACATAACAAACGCCACTTTAACAAAGATGTGATTTCAAAGGAAATTGCTTTCAGGCTGCTTTTACACATTTTGAGCCTCAGGTGTGTTATTCCATTGTCCATCGGTACAGCAAAATGAGGTACGTGTGTAATGTCACAGTATATTAACCCGCGTAGTCGACAGCTGAGAGATATGCTGCTTTGTGTTAGCTCTGCTGCTTCGTGCCCTCCAGCTGATGTGTTGTAGCTCTTGTCCAGTGTTCAGACACCCCGGCTCTTAAATAGGGGTAGATTTATAGTAATGTCAGCTGTGCTCTTGCAGCTTTGGCCTGAGTAAAAAGAAGGAATTCTTTTTTGTAAGCGTTCCTGTTCCCATTTCAAAGATTGGTGAAATGTGAATTTTCACATTTGCGTTGTAAGCGACAAAATGACTCTGCAGATATTTTTGAGTCTGTAGACATCTTAAACTGTGACAACTAATTTACTCTCCCTGTCCTTCCAGTTCAGTTTTTTGTTTGCATGCAGAGTGATACATCCTCTTTCCATTATTGATGCTCAGCACAGAGCATGTATTAAAGTATCTCCCTGAGTGTTTGCTTATGTGTCCTACAGCAATATTTCTCTTCTCCGCAGGCACTGCCTCTGTCCTCGGTGAAAAGACGGCGTGTTTGAGTGATGGTGCTGTGAGGCGGGACAGACTGATGTGTTGAGACAGATTGCCTGTTCCAGGGCGCCTACACCAACCTATTCAGCCTGTGGGAAATGATAGATGCCCGGACTAATTTTAAACTCTGTGAACTAAATTCCTGTTACCAGAGGCAGTGATGGGTAACTGGGGCACAGCTGGAGGGTCAAGATAAGACCTGCACTCACCTGTGGCTCCACGGCTTCGGCGCCCTTTCAACTGCCTGAATGTTTAATAATGATGGGGTGTTAATGACTGACTGAACCATGTGTAGATTTTTCGGGGGCAGGTGCTTGTGATGTTGGGTGGTGGACCGCATGTCACTGAGTCTGCCCAGGTGTCATGTCCAGGATTAGTAGAACAAGTAATACTAAGTGAAAGCTGCACAGAGCAACTTTACATAGTGCAAGAAATCTTTTATGATGAAGTCACTAATTTGTTTAACAATCTAACTGTGTTGCTTTCTACTCCAGACATTGGCCCTCGTTTAGCCATGGTAGAAGTATGGCTCTAAGGATGCCATTGTTGGTTGATCCAGACTTACAAACTATGGAATGGATTGCATTGACACTTGATCCCCAGAGGATACATCTGGTCTTTGGTGAGCCATTGACTTTTCATCTACCTCTATCAGGAAGTTTACTATTTTTATTCCTGGACTGGTTTCATAGGAATTTCCATGATATTCTGGTTCCCAAAGGATGAATCCTGCTGATCGCCTTTAATCCAACACCAGCAGAATCTCAACATTTTCGCTTATCCAATCAAAAAGCTTGACATCTTCTATACAAATCAGCACAACATTTTGTATCTGGTTATCGGCATGGATGAGGATATATAGAACAGTATCATCATGAATGTGGTGATGCTTTGACTTTTCAAGCCAGCAAAAAGTTAATATTTGTGTTTGATGGATTTTAATTACATTTGGTAGGTTTCATCCAGTTTTCATTTAGCACCACCATCAGTTCAAAAGTGTTCATTTTTCCAATACTGTGGTTTATGACCAAATACTAACAAACCAAAGGATATTTCCTCCAGTCTCAGCTTTACTGTGTGTGTAGGGTTAATTTGCAAGTATTAGCATGCCAACATCCTAAACTAATAAATGGCTACCACTATACCTATTAACACTCACTGTGAGCATGTTTGCATGCTAATTTTAGCATTTAGCTCAAAGCACCACTTTGCCTAAGTACAGCCCCACAGCACGGTATAAGACATGTTGATTTGTTGGGAAAAACATATTTAAATGTAATATTCAATTCAATTCAATTTTATTTATATAGCGCAAATTTGCAACATGTCACCTCACAGCGCTTTACATAGTAAGGTACAGACTTTACGAATTATATACAGAACAGAAAACAGAAAACCCAACAATCCAAAGTTGCTTTTGGAATCCCTATGAGCAAGCAGTCAGCGACAGTGGAAAGGAACCAAAAAAAAAACCTAGGATACGGAGGGGGGATATACATAATTTGTAGCCAGGTAGTTATTAGTATTAGCCACAAGAGGGTGCATATCCTATAATAAGGCAGTGGTCCATGTAGGTTAAGGGGCCAGAAGGTTTTTCTGTGGGACTAGTTAAATGCTTTTACAGTTTTAGTTTTGTTGATAGACATATTCTTTGTTAAACCTTTTTTTGCTTCATACACTTTTGTTAATCAAACAAGAAATGTGTCTGTTATGCTCTAGGTAAAATAAGTTGAGACTCAATCTCAAGTATCCCCTTAAGTAACTTTTACTGTTTGTTGAGAGGTTGCTTTTTATAAGCAGACTTAATCCTAAATTTTGCCTTAAGTAGGCTGAAGTCAAATAATGCTCAGAATAATTACTCTTGGCTTCTCTTTTCTCCTTAACAAAGAGAAATTGTACTCAGATTTGCTTAAAGCCCAGAGTTTCGACCAGATTAACAGGTGTTCTGTGAATCTTAAGCAAGTTTAATGCTGCTCTCTCATTTTTTAAGAATTAAATCCAGTGGCATTGTTTCCCAGGTTACAGTAAACAGCAAGAAAATGTTATAACTTGAATAGAATCCAGGAGCACCCTCATGTAAGTACTGTTTACTGGAAGATCTTGTGCACTGGAGCATGTCTCCCTTCCAGGTTTGAGCATGTAAGCATTTGCACAATAGATAGCTTGTACTTCATGATAAGTCGGTGTGAGCCTTTATTTTCTCTTCATTGTCTTCTTTTCCTTTTTTAAAAGAGAGTGTACAGTTCACACATGAATCTCACCAGGTGATGCACTGTACCAGATTAGAGCTTCAAGTATCTGTATATAATGTATGTAGCTTCATTTGTATCTGTATTAATCATAAGATAAGCAGAATTGGTGGAGTATAGATCTGAAACATCTTTTGGGAAAAGTCAAGCAGTGGTTAGCACTGTCACCTCATTACAAGAGGGCTCTGGATTCAAACTGTCAGGTGAGGACTTTGATTGGAGTTTGCATCTTCTCCTAAGATCCGAGATTAATTGGTGATTCAATTGGTAAGTTAATTAATTGACCATGTGAGTGTGATCATACATGGTTGTCCATGTTAACCCTTCTCTTTCTGTTAGCTCTGTCCAGGCCTCTTGCCCAAATGTCAGCTGGGATAGGTTCCAGCTCCCTGTGAACTTCTACAGGAGAAGAAGCTAATCGAAGCTAATAAGCTAATGGATGGAATGACTCTGTGTCAATACTTTAAACAAACTGATGCACTTACCCCCTACCTACCTCCCAATGATTATGTACCTCTGTACATCTGCACACCTTCTCTGCTGAAACAATAATTAAAAACATTACACTTGTTTTTGTAACACTGAGAAAACCATTGTTATTAATGACACAGGTTAATCTACAATAAAACAACAAAGCTCTTAAAATTAGATTTTTGCACCAAGGTTCCAGGGATCCTACCGTGTCAAATCTTACCACTTAATGCTGTAACAGTCCTTTGTGCGCAATGATCTGCTACAGTGACAAATTCATATAATCAGATCACACACAAACAAAGGTGTTTGGAAGGGATGAAATAGCCTCCCTCCAGTGGTGCCACTGTAGTGGACATCAGCCAAATGTGTTTTGTAGTGCTGACACTGAAATTGTCTATAGATTGCACCACATCGTTTTATCAATGGTGCTGCAGAGTATCATGACCCGACAGCTGAGTAGAACTTTTTTTCTGGTGGAAATAATTACCTTTAATAAATATTATTTATTTCTCTCACTCTCTCTTAATAGTATGATGTTACTCAGCTTGATTCTTCCAGCCTTGCCGAACAATGGTACATTTTTTTGATCATAACTAGGTTCATTATCTCACAGCACGTCCCCAACAAAACATCATTAGTCTTGATCGTGAGATGTTATGGCAACAGTAAAACACTTTTAGATGGTCATCTGAGCAACATCAACAAAGCTTTCATTTAGGAGTGGTAAAGTTTTAGCTTTTAAGTTGTATCGTTATCAGCATTAGATCTGACTTCTATCAAGGATTTCCCTAATACAAGTTTGTGTAAGAAAAAGTTTTTAAATGCAGTATTGATGTAATGGGCCTTGGGGCCCTGTGGAAAGTGGCTATATGGAGTCATTATCAGACAAATCAATGTGCTTGCTGATGTTGATTGGTCTCTTTCACTCTGCAATCTATTGCATGAAAATCTCTATAAGGACCTAAAGCAATAGTGGTAACAGACTGTGCATAAGAATCTGAGTTTGGAAAAAGTAATAGTTAAAGAAATTCTGCGTCTGTAGCTTTTAATAGGTCCTTACTTTAGTTATACAATGGACAGTGTGAGAATAAACATGACAATAGTTCTAGATTTGACTGTACAATTTCTAAAACCTGTAAATAGATCAAATATAGACAGACACATTCTGCAGTTGTGTTGTCCTGATAGACTTTTTAAAATATCACATACACATCTGTCAGTAAAGATCTGTCCTGACCTAAATTCAAATAATAAATCCTTCCTCTGGGTATATTGAACCTAGACCACCACTGAACAACAAAACAGGATCTGCTCCTCGCCAGCTAAATTGGAAGAAACCGTTTCATAGCCAAGCCCCAGGTGAGTCCAGTCTGTCGTGGTGATGGAGGATTTCTCTGGCGTGTGCGGATAAAAACAGTCCCACTGTTCATTAAGGAACCCCAGTGATGGCACTCTGTCCAGTTCCTCCCCGTGTCTGATCATCACAGCACAACCTCCCTGCTCGCCTGCCCGCCAACAGCTGACGGGGTGTTTAAGGGAGACAAATGAGCACTGACCTTATCAGGTAATAGATATCCCATAATGGAAGTTGGGTAATTGTTCTGGGTTTTCATTTTTTCCTCCTTCCCATAGAGTTTTTTTTTATATATGGCAGCAGAGGGGAAAAACTCCCCTGGTCATCACGTCATACACATCCACATCACCAGCAAACACAGGGGAGGAGATTTCACTAAGCTTCTGTTTCATGTGAAGAAGACAAATTTCAGTCATATAGATTGTTTGTGTAATGTACTGAGGAGGCCTCTGTACCAAAAGTATATTTTTTTGCAGCAATATTGAAGCCTCAAGTCTGTTTGTAGTTTTACAAACACAATATAAAGTGAACTAAGTAATTAAAAGTAGCTTTAATGTATAATTTTTCTGCCAAAATGCATGTCAGCTGCTATCAAGTCAGAATCCCTCAACAGCTTCCCACCAACACTGCTTAAAAACTCACTTAAAAACCTGAATACTGGCGGAATGAAAATTCTGCTGTTGTGTTTTTAATGGCATCTGCCAATTCTGAATTTAATTTCACAAACTATGTGTTGTTGAAAGCATAAAGTCTCATGATTAAAACAGTGTAAACCATTTTGAGTCACTAACGCCACAGCAATAATTGTTAACTACAGCTAAGAAAAAGTAGTTTCTTGCCTTTTTTTTTTTTGCCTCAAAGCATTGTGGGTCAGGATGGCCAGAAAAGCAGGCTGGCAAGCATACTGCAAAATCCAATTGGATGTAGTAGAACATATATTGGTATTTTTGGCATATTGCCTTTGACATACTATGTATTGGGAAATACTACATCTTTTTTTGGTATACATCTAGTATGGCTGCATCTGTATTGGAATGCACTGCCAGTAGTTAAATCAACACCGATGATGAATTACTGCACTGTGGGACAATTTCTCCATATGTACTGCACATGTGGAGATACTGACAATAAAGTTGACTTTGAAATCTCTGGTCTTACTTTGTGAAATTGCTGTTGTTCTCCATAGTATTTTCTACAAGTAAGCAACCAACTTCCTGCTTCATGTTTACACTGGTACCCACATGACTAGTAGGGATGGGAATTGATAAGATTTTTACGATTCCGATTCCATTTTCGATTCTGCTTAAGGATTTGGTTCGTGCTAACGTTGCTGCTGGGTTGACATTCACTCCGGAACGGATCGAAAACATGACATTCATTCCAAGTTATTGCATGCTGTGTGTGCAAATGTTTCTGCATATCTGTATTATTTCCTTCGTTTGATGAAATATCCACTTTGCAAGTATTGCAAGTTGCCCTGTTGTCATCCTTTCTCGTGAAATGTAACCAAACTTTCGAGCGTTTGTGCCGCTTGGGCGCCATGTTTCCTGCTGGCTGCACTGGTGAATGATGTCGCCACACACGTTGCGTAGCTTGCGTAAGCTATGCAACGTGCGTGGTGACGTCATTCGCGCCCACTGGAATTGATAAGGGAATCGTTTGCAAAATTGGCAAACGATTCCATGGAATTGAAACACTGGGAACCGATTCTCAACAAGAATTGGTTTTCGATTCCCATCCCTAATGACTAGTGCATGTAGATGGTCACTGGATATACTTGATTAAGTTTAGAAAGAAAAGAGTGTTTTGAAACATATTAGTGTGGATGAAGCCTTTTAAAGCACGCATACCTACTATTTTCAGCAAGCAAACACTATGCTCATTGCAGATCAGCCAATTACCGTGGAAAAAACACCAGTGAAAACCTGACTATCGTCTTTGCAGCGGGTGGATGGAATCAACATATATGTTTCTTTTACTTGCACAGAAAAAAAGAGAACCACAACAACTTTGCACTCTTTGGGACCAATTTCACACTGTCCTCTTTGAAAAACCTCATTTTATAGCTGAGGACAAATCCAGCGAGAGAAAACGAGAAAACCGGATCACATTGTATGGTGTTAGTGGGGTTATGCAAGACTAATGGGATGTCAACCTCTATCAGATCAGCCTTGTTCGTGACCCTGGGTCAAGCCGAAAAGCTTCACAGAAAACACTGTCACTATGCTTTCACAGCAGCTTTTAAGATTTACTTCCCTGCTGTCTATAAAGAACATGCTGGTTTTAACAATCTAAATTGAAAACTGCTGGAGGGGAAAATGATAGTGTGTCACAGGCAGGGAAGTGCCAGCGGTGGAGGGGACCGTAAAGAGGCAGTGACAGGCCGACGTGTTGGCACCCATCAGGAAGAAATGATTACCTCGGTAAGGAGAGAACAGAAGAGTGGGGAGGGGACACACAGGTTTCAACTTGACTATTCATGTTGATGCACTTCTTGAAAAGTGCAGGCACAGATTCAAAGGTTAAAATGAAGCCCGGCAACTTTTACACAATAGTCCTGTGATACAATGATTGGATGAATCACAATAGAGAGTTTTAACGTAAAAGCAGACACAGGAAACAGGTTATTTAGTTGTGTCAGTATGAGGCATGAACTAAATCACCAGGATAGAGGAACATTACTAATAGGGTGAATAAATTAACAGGTAGGTGGAAAGATATAGTTTGAACTCCGAGGCAGCATCACAAGGACAGTCAGGTGATCTACAGTAAAGTCACCAGTGACACCTAGTGGGCAGGTGTGGTAAAGTTCCATCAAACCACATACAATCTGTATCACATTAAATATAGTAAGAGGTCTTTAGGATACCACTGCAATTAAACAAACAACTCAAATGATTTCTCCACAGCCCTGTCTCCTAAAAAGTATGATCCTATATAACAAAACTGCATTCTCAAGAACGTTTTGAGGGAAATTGATTTCTTTCCAATTATGTTTGTGACATATCGCAAATACATTTCCAATCAAAATATCATTGCCATTTGTTTTACAGCTTTACTGTCACTGCTTTTTCGCCAACCTGTCATATATTAGATGATGCATTCGCGTTACTCATAAAATCAAGGGGAACACCCCATATTGTGAGAGGGTTGTATTTAAACCCAAAGCATTTTCCTAAATCTAACCAAACACAGACTGAGAATAAAACTTGAGTGGAAAAATATTGATCTCAAACAGGAGCACAAACCCCGATCTTTGAGGTGAAAGTCTTGATGTGGACCTTTTCCTCCACCTCCCGTCGAACATGGACTTTATGGCTCTTTGAAAGTAGAAACATTTCTTCCTCCTTCATACCGTCACCTTTAGGGGATAAAGTACATTTCTTTCAAAACCTAAATCACAATGCAGTTTCGTTGTATAGGAACATAGTTTTTGTATAACAAGGTTTCTCTCAAAAGAACAACCTCCAGTCTGAACCATCAAAGTGTGTTCTCAGCTTTAGGTGAATATTACTGTATATGTGGAAAAAGTTGTATTTTTAGCTACAGATGGAGATGAAAAAATCTGATAAAATGCCTAAAGAGATAGCACTTGAGAAAGCATCCATTGAAGACTACAAACCTAAAAAATAAGAAAATCTGAGGGAGTGGAGTTAGAAATTATGAATTTACAAGACCTCTGTAGACTGCTACTCGTCCCTACTTGAGGCAAGCATTTCATATTAACTCAATCAGTTTCACATTTTAAAAACTCATAAGACTACAAGGGCTAAACAATTATTTAACCAAATTCAGGTATCAAATGTTTTCGGCAGCGAAAAAGTTAACCACAGCCACTCCATTGTCTCTGCATATTTAACTTTTTAAGCATTTAAAACATGCTCAGAATTATATGGAATTTGGAAACAAAATGTTACCTCTCACTTCTCAAAAAATGTCCTTTCATTTACTTTATCATTTAATCACACCTCAGGTCCTTGACTTTTAAACCCAGAGAGCAGACTCAAAGAGCTAAGAAGCATATGAACACATATTTAATGAATTAAAAAATCTTTTCCTCCTATCCTTTAAAGCGACATCAGTAACTTATGATGGCTGCAAAGCTGAATCATCCATCAGCGGGCTTTAAGCGCTCTGGAGACACAGATAATGTAGTGTAATGTTTAAGCAATACGGGCACAATTCAAGCTGCGACAGTGAAACCGACTCCTGCTCTATAACAAGCCCTCAGCATAAGCAGCTCCAAATACTCTCATTAAAAGCTCATTGTTTGGTGCTCGTGGTATAAAAAGCATAGACGATAAGAAAAAGCAGCAGCCTCAGTGTCAGCCCGCTGCTCTCCACAATCCGATCAGATCCACTGAGCTGCAGTGAACTACCGTGTCTCAGAGAACAGAATGCTGCTTTGTGATCAGCTACAAATATAGAAAATCCATTTGTTCTCCTCCAACCACAGAACATCAGTCATACAGACAGTCCCAGTCCACCAGGAGTTCACCAGCCTCTGGCCAACTTTCACGGAGGTCTCTACTCCATGAAAGGTGTAAAAATAATTGCCCTTTCTCCCCACTTGCTCTGTGATGTGTGTGTATATGTGTGTGTGTTTGTGTGTGAGTACACTTGACTTTTAGCCATGAGTTGTTTTAGAAAATCAAAAACAGAAATAGATGTTCAGCAACAAAATTAATCTCACCTGAGAGGTAGCAGCTGGGTGAACTGTAGCCTTCCCAGTGCAATACAGTTAAGAGACAGGCTCACAGATGTAACCTCACTTTGTTTTTATCAAATCTCTCCTTAAGGGATGTTGTGACACATTACACAGATAGCAGCAGTTTATTGTTGAAACACATTTCACATATAAATTTTAATAAAGCATGTTTACAAGTTTAATTTGATTAAATAGCATTGTTTGCTTGAGTTTTTCCAGTTGAAATCAACATTTCTATGTGAGAGAAATAATCCTATTTGACTTCTGCATTATCTTTTTTTGGTAAAATGTGCACAAAGATGGGACTTTTTCTAATGACTTCAAATGTTTCTCATCTCATATTTCAACTTAGAATCACAGATTATTTGATCTACTTGTTCAAAATTGCAGATTCTGAATGAAAGGCATGAAAAAAAATTACAGTGAACATTTCAGGCCTTGAACACTTTCTGAGACATTGTTAACTAAACATAGCTTCAAATTTCAACGTGCAAATAAACATGCTCAATTTTTTTTGTAAAACAAAATTATCCAAGAAAGTATTTGATACATCAAGGTAAAATGTACACCATTTAAAATATCCATTGGTTTTCTTTTTGGTAAAATGTGCACAAAGATGGGACTTTTCATAACAACTTAAAATGTTTTTCATATTTCAGCTCACCCATAATCCCATAGTTATTTGATCCACTTGTCCGATGGGCAGATTCTAAATCAAACACGTGATAAGAAATAACAGTAATAATTTCAGGCTTTTAATAGTTCCCAAGATACTGTCAAACATAAAAACATAGCTTCAAATTTCAATGCTTGAAAAAACACGCCAAAAGTGTTTTGTGTGTTTTAAAAAAAAAAAAAAAAGTTCTTGGGAAATATTTGATCCATCAATCCAAAATTTCACAGATATATTCATAGTTTATGATTAAAAACTTTCATGCAAATTAGAGATGGTCGAACAGATGATGTATTAAGGTGGAATAAACCCACATGCAGTCAGACACTGATTGAGTTGAGTAGTCTATTTAATGTTTGTTTTTAGTGTGTTGATCTGCTAAATCCTATTTATTTGACTGACACATTAGTTGAATTTATTTCCATTAGTTGTTTTATTGGCCATGCTGTATTCTTATTTCTGATCTCTTTCTGAGGTTATTTCCTGGGATCAGCATTGTCACGGAGACGCCACTGATAGTATTGAGAAGGACTTGGTGTTTTCAATCAGCCTCACTGGAACACACCAGCTGGACTGAGGAGAAAGGATGGGTTAGGAATGACTTGTTCTGTGTGAAGGTAACTTTGAATCTTTGTACATAATATATAAAATATATAAAGTATATATCAACTGTAGCCCAATTGTTGTAGACACCATCCCTTTCTGGGTGAATGTCACTTAGTACTGTGCAAGTGTAAACGTTTTAAATGTAATAATTCAGCTCACTTAAGAAAGGAGCATTCCATGGTCAGAAATTTACATTCTAACATTCTGACAAAGGTGCAGTGGATAGTCAGTGTTTACTTTATGAACTCTGTGGCAGGTTCCATCTTACAACTAATTGCAACACATTTTCTTGACTTTATTCAGGCCATAAACTGGAAAGGACATTCATTTGATCTTTGAGCAGTTTAATTAGTGAATCATCACTCAGCAGCATTTTGGCAAACAAGGTATTTGAACCCCAGTGACAGTGACTGAGTCTCTTGACAGCAAAAATAATGACCTTTTGTGGATTTGTGCCAATGGACTTTTTTGATTACAGAGGCAGCATATTGGAATCACTTTTAGCTGACAGTGTGTGTTTGTCTGGGTTTGTTCAAGGTATACAATGTCAACTTTTTCCTGGTTACAACATCCTGAAGCTTACACAGCATACATTTAGAGTGAGTGCAGGTAACTATACATAATGTATTCTTGAAGACAAAATCCTGCAGCAAGTTCCCCACTAAACCTACCTCTCTCTTCACTATGCCATCTCTCATCTTTACCCACAACTATAGGGGGTCCAGACCCCCTATAGTGAAAGTAAGTTGTTCCCCCAATATAATATTATGAACAACAAGGCAAGATTTACAATTGGCATTCAGAACAAGTGTCTGTGGAAAAATCTCAGGAAATTTGTCCGGAAGTTAATCCTTCTAGTAAGCACAAAAGTCTCAGTTTGCATGCTTTTTGTCAGCAGAGGTGAGCACACACAGAGGTACTCCCACCACCACCACCATTTAAGACCACACCACTCGCCTCCATTGTTTGACAGAAGAAAAAAATCCAACAGGGGATACCTGACCAGCAAAACAAAGGACAGAGAAAGGAATGTAGTCTTATTTCGACATACAGAGTTGTGACAGCTGAGGTGAAATAGTGCCACCAACATTCCCCCTACTTCAACAGGATATCACCAAATAAATCTAAACTATACCACAGTGGTATGTCATGAAAATAAAGTTCCATTTATCTTATCTCAGTCATTAGCTATGCAGAATGTAAAAAAAAAAAAGCAAAGTGGGAGGAAGGAGGAGTGGCACAGTTTGATCTTATGGATAATTTCCTTTTTGGTTTTAACTCACTGATTATGGAATAAATTTCTGTATCAGTGATGTCTAATAAGTTCTAGACCACTTAGATGTATAGTGGACATCAGCAGCACAGGTGGAACAACAGCAGGAGCATGAAACTCAGCAGATTTCTCCTGGATCAACAAGTGCCCCCCAATCATTCAAGTGACTTCCTTTTGGTGAGATGTGTTAAACTGTGTGTTACTGGGGGACTCTGCATAGCCAGCTATGACATAAACACTACGCAAGTCACCAACCAGTCTACTCTGCACTTCAACAATTTCCTCTTGAGTTTAAACCAAAAAGCCACCAATTCATAGAGAACAAAATCAATAAAAATTTGTCTCGCTATTAAGTGTTTTGTCTGTATTCCATATCACTCCACTGCTGTTGACAAGAACCAAATCATTGCTGCATTTGGGCGACATATTCATTGTTTCCAATGAACACAAACCTGTTTAGCTTTTCCACTTACAAGAAGCTTTCTCAGCAAAGACCTTCCCTCCAGAGATCAAATGAAAAACGCATTTGCAAAACTTCTACTACACTGAAACTAACAGTATGGATGTATCAAGCTTTGGGTGCACAGACTGTACAATGCTTATTAGCAGGAAACATGGAGTGTTTGGTTTGGTCTTCTTAATGCATTTTTCATTTAAAAAAAAAATCACACCATGCACATCTCGATGCACACACATAGGGTAGTCTTACATATTCATCAGTCACTACACCCTCCTGACTTATAGAGAAAAATTATTTGATCCACCCTATCAGTAGACTAGTCTCACTCTCTACACAATATTTCTTCTCACTGATTGATGAAGGACTTGTCTTTTTCATGGGTCAAGTCATTTTAATTAGCCGTCATGCCAATATCACAGGCCAGAGGAGGCGCATCTGACAGGTTGGAGGAATCTTTATTGAACTCTCACTCACAGCCACTCAAGTCGAACACAAGAGACTCAGATCAGGTTGGAGCTGAGTGAAAATGAAATGTACACACTGACATGAATTAAACATCTTTTAGAGATGATGACATGAAAGGATATATCTGCCCAAGGTGTGCTTTGAGCTCCATGATAGGCCAAAAAGTCAATGTAGGTAAGGTTTTTTGCTCCAAATCACTGTCTGCCGTCTAACCTAATTATCCCAGCAAGCCAGGGTAAAGGTAATTTGGCCTGACTGATTTAGATTAATGCTGCTCTCCCTGCACACCAGCTGCACGCAGTGGACTTACTGCTTTACTGGTTCCACCTCCTGCCACTTTGCATCGTAGTGACAGCCAGAGAGCCCCCTCAATACTCAACAAATGGCGCCGTGATAGGAGGTTCATCTCCGAGGCTTATTAATAGGGGCAACACAGAGCGCACAAAGCATACAGTATGTCTTATAAATAACCTTTAACTGAAAAAGACATCATTTTAATTGCTAGAGGATGGTTGTCCTTGCTGACAGGCCTGCTCTTGAATACAAATGTAATGTTGCGCGTCACACAATTGTTAGCTTGCTGCTGTGGTTCTTCAGCTTGGTATATTGAATATTGGTAATAATGAAAGTTAAAATGGGTTAATAAAAAGTGCCTCTTTGGTTTACATAATAATAATTTGACATTTTGGGAAATATGAATATTCCCTATTGTACTGAGAGAAGGTTGATCGGTCTTATTTTTTGCATTTCTCTTCATTTACATATTAAAAAAAAAAAGATACAACCTGTTAATTGGAGAAAATCTAAGGTGTTGCTAGTCATATTTTAGAATCGCATGGCTTTTAAAGAAAACAAACCAAGTGCTGACCTCAGGATAACAGAGCACAAGGCTGCCTCTGTGTGTTGCTGTGCATTGATGGTTATGCAAAACAACACCAAGGCCAATTCCTTGTATGTGCCAGCTTAACTTGGCAATAAAAGTGGTTCTGATTGTGATTATTACCTTGGATTTTACCCGGATTTTACCCAGGCTGCCAATTCAACAAAAGGTTTTATTTAGGGGTCAAATGTTATTCCACCTTTTCTTCAGCTACATTCTAGCTAAAGAAATGAAACTGTAAAATTCTCATTACAGTGCTTGATGGCAGATATACAGTACATCACGGTATTTTCAAGTCAACATAAGCTGAATTTGCAGTCATCTCTCTCAGATCAGCCTCTCCAGTGAAAGTTGTTCAGTGTATGATTTCATTTTCTTCCCCCTTTCCTCTGACCATGAAGGATGCCTGATTTAAATTCCTCCTGACTCTACAATCCTATACTCCATGATCCCTTCTTCCACTTGTAATGGCCATGTCTCCAGGCAGCTCAGCCCTCCATTAGTGACACTGATTAACCCTGCGATGTCTGGTTGTGCACTGCTTGATGGGGCAGGACAGGCGATGGATCTGAGAACAGGCCTGTTGAGGAGAAAGGCAGCCCAAGTGGACTTGTTAAAATGTATGAGTTTTATCACGTCTTATTCGAGGCTACTTCATTTGCTGGATGAAACGGAGATGTACAAGAATGCGGCTGAATGAGATCTGGTATTGGATTTTCACACAGGAGTTGACCGGGCTGCCAATTAGATGTAATTTGAATGGTGCGGCTCTAATTTGTTCCCTCTTCGGCTGGAAGGAGGCCCAAGTTCATCTAAAGACACAGAATAGATACTTTGTGTTGAGGGGAAAGGGAATCAGATTATGGATTTTACTGAGAGAACATACTGTCACACAATAAATGCACATTATATCAGAGTATCTACATGCTTTTGAAGAACTAAAAATGGACAGTTAAGTAAGCTTTTTGTTTCAATTCCACAAATAGACTGCCCTCCATACTGCCAATCACAAGCGGAGGTAGTACTTCCTGTTTATGTACTGTTGTAAACCTATGACATGTGAATTTGTGCTTGTGTATAGTTTGTAGTTTGTTTTGAAGATATGTAACCACTGTTTCTATATTGGGCAGTTTGCATATAATAGTCAGCTATATCTAAACACACAATCAAATGCTGTACTGAGAATATTACCACCAATATCTTGCTAAATAGCATTAAATGATACCATTGATATATTAGATTGTAATTAGTGTGGCATTAAACAGTACTGGCAAACGAGCACAAGGAGTTCCTGTTTTGAATGATTCAGTTTGTTACTTGTGCCAAGCAAATGAAGCTGCATTCAGAACATCCATTCTGAGGAAAAGCTCAAGTGCAGACAGAGGTCAAGCTCTTAACTCAAAACTTAGCTAGGCGAGCTTTCATTCCCTGCAGACATTGTGGATGCAGTACAAGCTATCCAAGTTAACAGGCTGGCCTTGTATTGTTTCTTTGTAAATGCATCACAAATAAGAAAAACATCAGAAGAGTGAATGATGGATGAAAGGATGTTGTGCTGCCTTTTAATCTTTACTAGTTAAAGCTAGGTAGGATAAAAAATATCCACTGTGCTGCTCAGAGGCTATTAACAACTTTTAAAGTAGAATGTTTTCTTGTATGTTCAAATGCATAAACCAAAACTGTGAATCAGTTAATACACCTTAAATGTAAACGCTCTCTTGCATGACATAAGCTTTAATAGTGCACTTTAAAAATGCTTTTGTATTTCAACACGATTATGCAAACTGTGAATATTCTATTTCGTCACTAGAGGGAAAAAGTGTCAGAGCATGACGATATTTCGGTGCACTCTGGGAGCATTACACCTACGACAACAAGTGAGAAGGCAGTCGAAACCTGGCTAACTTAGCTTAGCACAGACAGGAAACAGGGAAACAACTAGCCTGGCTCTGAGTAACACAATCTCTAGTACTTACTGTGGAACATGTTACAAGTTGACTCTTTAATCCTCACAAAGACGTAGGTGCAAATCCACAGACGCTGTATAAAGATTTATTACTATTTTATAAACAACCTGTATCTTGTGATTGGCACCATCTTTTTTTTGCTTCTCGTAGATTCCTTTCACACTCATACATAAATATGGACAGACCCTCCTGTTAAATACTGGATTCCTGAGGAGCTGTTTTGAAGCTCGTTGTGGTGACTTCTGTTGTCACCATCTTGGCAGAGCCTGACTCATCCTAACTCCATTATAATCCAAAATTGAGTGCAGAGGTGGACCATGAGTGGAGCTAAGTTGGGCCAAACAAACATGTCTGGCCTGTGGACTCTCTAATGATGCATAATTTTAAGCTCTAATACAATTTAAACAGGTGAGTTATCTAAAGATTCACCCCCTTACAGTTGTCATGAATGAAGAAATTAGCAGTAAAAACCATGATTGATTTTTGTAAAAGGCTTTAAACATTTTTATTTCTGCTGCAAAGTTAAACATGTTCACATTGGGGTCTATGGGGACTAACTCGCTTTTGGAGCCAGCCTCAAGTGGTCATTCAGGGAACTGCAGTTTTGGGTACCTGAGCATTAGGTTTATTCTCTGGAAACACACCCCACTGCCTCGAACATGAACACTAGCTGAGGGGAAACACTGACCAGCCCACATGTGGACTAAATCAACAACATCAGCTTCAACAAAACTTACTATATATTCTTTAAACAGAAGCTCCAAAAGTCAGAGCCTGGGAGAGTGAATTGTCAATCATCTGTGTCAATCAACAAAGCAATTATTTCCAAAATGACCACGAGCACACTTATATATACTGGCTTATAATTTGGAGGGAGACGATGTTGTTTTTAATAGATGTCAATTTGAGCCTGGGACATTTTAGAAACACCATCTAGTAGCCATCAGTGCATTACACATTAAGGTATGCAAGTGTAGGATTCAGCCTCAAGTTCGTAAAAATGTCAAATTATCAATTTGAACAGGGGTCAAGTCGAGGCAGAGTCAAACTTTTCCTTCCAGTGTTTTAATTGTCTTTAGACTGAAATAAGATTCTAAAATGAAGGAAATGAAGACACGTACTGTGCGTCATTCACTGTGAATGTGAAGCGTAGGAGTTGGCAACTACATATTTATGATGTTATGAGGCGTACTGCAACAAAGACTTCACCCAGCAAGATTAATGTTACATAGATTCAGGCATTAGGAATTTGAGGCAGAGTCTAAAGGATATCACTGTTTAAAATCAAAGAAATGCCATAACTATCTAATAAAAGCCTCGACTGAATGACTGGCACAAACTTCAAGGGCATTCATCAGGTCATCTAGGGATAACTATTTGCACAGGAGATTAGATGAGCAGAATTACACAAAAATAAGTTTGCTCCAATTGTTTTTCTATCCGTCAGTTACTCCCAGAAGTGTTGATTTGCAGCTTCCTGAATCGTGACATTTGAGAGAAAAGGGGGATTAGTGAAGGGTATTAGGATGAATTAAAAACAGCATACCAGCAGGTAAAAGGTAACAGCAGTGCAGAGCTTTCAGAGAGGGATCGTAAGTATTAATACGTGAAAATAATGATATCTTTTCAACTTTGCAGCGCATGGAAGAGGTTCGGATAAGAGATGTAATGATTAGAGCAAACAAGGACAAATAAGGACGTGGACAAACGAGCAGAAGGAAATGATATCAGCTATTGATTTAAGCAAAGGTTAGGAAGCAGTGGAGGTGATCATTGATCCATTAGTCGAGGTCGACTCATTACACAGTTCTGTGGAAATTTGCCAGAACTTGCAGGTGCAATAATTGCATGATTTAAATGATATGAACAGTTTGATTAAAAAAAAAAGAGAGTAAAGCACAATCCATGCAGTAATGTGAAGTGCTTGCCGAGAATTATCAGTAAAATAACACAAAACAGCAGGTTTTATAACACTATTTAAGTTTGCTTAAAGTGCACCTGGCACCTGTCGAATGTGCAGTGAATTGTCACGCTGAAACTGTTTCATTTTCACACATCACCTTAATTTTTAGAGTCACAGTTTGCGAGTGAAAATTTCCTCTGACACCTGTAAACTCTTTTTCTCACTTTTAGATTCTTCCTCCCTCTTCCCCTCATTGTGTCTTTGTTTCCGTTCAAGGTTAAGTACACCAGAAATCTCAGGCTCACAGCAGGTACTGTCGGCCCAGACTCATAACCATTAGACATGCCTGAGAAAAGTCACGATGTGCCTGTCTGACAGCACTTGTTGACTACACCTGCAAATGAAATAGAGCCCTGTCACTATCCTGATAAGTTCATATAACAGTGCAGGTGAAGGTCACAGACTGACATCGCTCAGGTAAGAGACTTCTTAAAGCCTCAAGTTTAGGTTTTTAAATTTCAGCTTTGGGCAGCATGGTGCAGTTTATGTAGAAAAGAAATGGTAGAGTAAGCAGCACCAGCAAATATATTCAAAATGTTATTTGGGAGACTAAAATCCAGGAGGGCATGTAGTGGACTCACACTTGCATAGTGGCTGAAATACACAACCGTGAAACCATGTTTTTCTGGTCTAAAATGAATCAATATGCAGGTTAAAATGTTTGAAAATGTAAGTTTCTACTTAATAACTTACTATCATTTATGTGTGGTTTATTGTTCTTTTTAAGGACACCCCACCGATATCAAAGAGAAGGTTTACATGCATTGTGTGACTAATCATATGTATAAGATAATGCCATTTATTGCCATTTATTCGTAAACAGCTTAAGACAGTTCATGTTTGCTCTTAAGCTTTCAAACGGAGAAAATGAAAAATATTTAATATTAAAATAACTGTGCTTTGTAACGATAACTATAACCTTCTTGCTGAAATTATTATGTCTCCAGTAAAGGAGCCTTTGATTACTGCTTCTCTCTCACTTCCTTTTTATGGTCTTCCATTTTTAAAGGCCATTTTCAAATTCAAGCTTTCCATTATTCAAAAAGAGTCACACAAGTTATGCTCGTACGCCGCTGCTTTAATACATCTGAGTCTCTCCTGCTGTATTTTCTGAGATGCACTAACAGGAATTACATGCTGGGGAATTGAGAGGTGGAAGGTGTTAGCGCTCTTTAATGCCCTGGAGAGCTGGCCTGACTTCTTTTATCTCAAATGAGCAGATCAGAGGCCTGCTGATGGATTGCTGACTGTGTGTGAGAGATTTTCAGCTCTGCTGGGTGTGGGCCTGGGAACTTATGTTTGTGCATGTGCACTCGCATATAAATATGGATGGCTTTTATGTATAGGCTGTGCGCTTAAATGTTTCAAGACCGAGCCATAAATATACTCTGAGGGAAATGTTTTAAGAGCATTAGATGGGCTGGAATATTTCAATGTAAAAATCTGAATCTAGTGAGACGGACACATAACACGGCACACTTGCGCTGAATTACATCTGCCAAACAACGATCTGTAATTATACATCTCTTTCTATTGCCCTTATGTGTACACAGAGCTTACCTGTATTATTTTATTAACTGACGATATTGGTAAATGTTCAAGAGATTAGCATGACTCTCTGCAGTATAAACAGCATTTAGTGAAGCACTGCAGCAGAAAAGGAGGATGAAATATCAAGACAGCAAACAAAATACAGTTAGCTAAACCGATTACAGTGTAGATAGCTGTGCTACGTAATTGAAAGTCAAAGGAAACACTGAAGGCAATGTTTTGATGAGCCTTATTAATACACAATATAACAGCGCTTCTTATGAAAACAGATTTTCCTCTTTCTACTGCTTACAGTTAAGTCCCTGAAAGGCATCATAATATCCAGTTGGTTTCTCCTGTTAACAGTCACACTCTGACATTAGCAGCTGCTACAATGACTACAGGTCAAACTGTGACTGAAGTCTTTATGTGAGAGAATTCACTGGAGCGCAGGCCACAGAATTAGCTGTTTGGTATGCAGACAGACAGACTGTATTCCAATTGAGGCATCACACAGTGATCCTCAGCCCCTAATCCGTGTTGTTCATGGTCACGACTGTGCAGGAATGTGCTTCTCATAGCAACCACATGATTAGGGGTTTTTGAAACATCTCAGAATTGTATTCTGTGTCACGGACAGGCAAACTCTCCATTTTAATCACACTCTGACTCATTCCAATTTCTATCACTTGTGAATTTCTAGCATGGTGTCACTATTCTTTTACTGCTGCCTCAGTTGTGATTGTATGTCTGGAGGCAACAGGCCACTTGGGGCAAGTGAGGTACAGCCCCACCTGCTGGCAGTGGAAATAAGTGTGGCTTTAAGTAACTTCCATACTATTTTGGATTCATTCATAACACAAACCACTTAGGTGTCCAATAACCATCCATCATTGTGAATTTAACATTGAGTCCGTAATCTAGAGAATGTGTTTGTTATCTGAAATATGCTGCATGGAAAATGTTAAAAAGCACACTGTCACATTGTCACATTTTCTGGTTCTGCATTTGTCCAAAGTCATTGTTTCCCTCCCATTTCTCCACCTAAAAACATCATCACTGTGCGTGTCCATTTGATTCATTTCTTATCGAGCCACTTCTGTTGTTTCTTTGATGGCAGAAAAGGCAAAGATTGTGCAATCCATTTTGTAATGGGATCACAAACAGATGCTCAGCGTCCTCCTATGGGACGTTGTGTCTCTCCCTGTAAGCCCTCAGCCTATTCTGTGACTGTGCTGTCTAGTCTGTTACATTTGAGCTCCTGGGGTTGGCATAATCGGATCAACTCAACTACAAAACATTATAAATGACACTGCAAAGGAGCTATTGTCATTTCTAGACATAAAACTAAATGACATGCTGTTGGTTCTGTACAGAAAGGGTTCAATCAGCACGTGAGACATGAAAACGGAAAGTGAGTCGTGGTTTGTGTTCTGTCGGTACATTTTCCCTCCTTTCTTCTATCATGACAGAGATGTTTCTGCTGGACGCATAATCCGAGTGTTATTTAGAAAGTTGTAAAAGCTCCAGTGTGAGGCAGGAAGGGAACGGAAGCTCAGCTGTACAGGGATGTACACACTTTACACTTTTAAACCTGTGAAGTGTCACAGTGGCTGAAGGCTGGTGCAGCTCAACCCTGCCTGACCTCACTGCAGAGTCGCCCTCTGGGATTTATGAAACGTTATACTGTGTTCATGTGCTCAGGGCGGATCTGGGCTTTACCTCATAATGTGTATTGTGCTATAGCTGCTTGCGCTCACACAACAATAGAGCGAACACTGGATGTTTTTCAAAGGGAATCATGTGAAATATATACAAGATGAGAAACTATTATATACACCGATCAGCCACAACATTATGACCACTGACAGGTGAAGTGAATAACATTGATCATATTGGTACTATGTGGTGTTCTGCTGGAAAACCTTGGATTTTGGCATGCATGATGATGAGACTTAGACACCCAAATAAACATTGTCCCAGAACAAACACACTCCCTCATGCTAATGGAAATCCCAAATGTCACTGGCCTACCCCCACAGGAAAATGCACCCCACCACATGGCAACAACATCAACCAATCAGGAACATCTTGAGGAACATGACAATGGCCCAAGATGTTGATTTGACCTCCAAACTTCCTAGACCCCATTCTGATCAAGCATCAACAGGATGCAGTGGAACAAGTTGGATTGACAGAGGCCCCACTGCACAAGCCAGAGTACCCAAAGGATCCACTGCCCTGGTCCTGGTGCCAGACCCCATAGGAC
>OMNN01023917.1:0-24773 GCA_900302755.1 Chromis chromis
CACACACACACACACACACACACACACACACACACACACACACACACACACACACACACACACACACACACACACACACACACACACACACACACACACACACAATTTACAGAGCACTCATTTCTCATCAATCTGGTGCTGCTTCATTTGCCTGTCTCTCAGTCCCCCAGAGAGGGACAACCTATCTGCTAGCAGAGCTTAGCATTTGATCATGAGTGTCAATATCAAACTGCAAAGCAGGATTACACACTGCTGTCGTCAATAGGCGTAATGGTTTTACATGTGTTAAGGTTAACTCAGCCATTTAATGTGCATAGTACCTTAGAGATAATCACTCAAAAAGGACTTAAAAATGTCACACAAACCTCAACAGACCTGGGCTTCTGCAATGATCACACACTATACTCAGAGGGTCTTGTTGCATTTTTCTCTTTTCTAAGATTTGACAGCTTATGACTATGGAGTAGACAATTTCTACTGTATGAAACTAGTCTTCAAGGTATTTGATTCAAATTTCTTACAAGGAATATCTTCTGTGATGTATGATCAGACTGTCTGCAGAGTCACCAGAGATACTATTATTGATCATAGGCCAACCTAATATAAATTCTGTTAACTGTTTATTAAGGGAGAGCTTTAGTCCTGCACAAAGAGTAGTCTTTGTTGATCATTTTATTTCACTGTGGACCATAATTCTGATGACTTTAGAAACATAAAATAATTCCTGTTCTTACTTTTGCCCCTTGCTGTTCAAAATTTAACTGAATGTCTGCCTTTACTTTCATGATTCCTCATATCTACGAGTGTCTGAGAGCATGGGCGTCCATGTGTAGCCAGCGCGCAGGAGTCTCTTACATTTATTTTTTCACAAAACATAACACTCTCCCACTGTAAACCTCTGCCGGCGCAAGTGACAGCTAAAAATCCCCCACAATGCTGTGAATTAGGAACCGGTCTATTAGACACATGATCACATGATGTGGGATTAGTGGACTGAAGTCTTCAAAGCTGCTATTACAACTCCTGAGATGTGATACAGGCTCCCCCACTGCTCTCTGCAGGGGCGTGTGGCTCTTCCTCAGAGAATTACCTGACACCGTCGTGTCTGCGCTCTGGGAGACAAGTGCTGTGGCTCGGAGTGGAACAGCCAACATCAGTCGGAAATGCTCCCTCCATGCTGCGCTGAGCCAACAAACCCTGCATTTAATCCCATGTGTGAGCTGCCATGATGGCTACATGAGTTGACATCAGAGAAAAGGAGTTAGGGTGCTAAGGCTGGAACGATGGGTGATAAAATGGATTACAGATGGGGAAATGCCATCATGCTTGAATAGTAAGTCAGACTCAAAGTGTTAATAATAGAGATTCGCTATTTGGCGATCACCCCTTGTATAATCTGGAGATAGTGTCGTGTTGTACGAATTAAAGGTGGAGATGTTTCACAGCTGATTATGGGACAAGTTTAATTTTGTAATAATGTAGAAACTGCAAAATTACCTTGACTTTCACACACAAGTTAAAAAAAATAATGGCATTTTAATTGAGCTAAAGCAATGCAGATAAGACATCTGCCTAAAACCATTTGCAGGGCAGGGATTTTATAATTACTCTACATGCAAGAATTTTTATCTTGAGCAAGTTTATGGTGTTGTTACCATTGTATATACTATATCACAACAAAGAACAAAAATGGAAGAAATAAAAGTGAAAAAGACATAATTTGTGGAAGGAAAAAAAGTGGTTGCATTCTGAACTTCAAGTTACCTTTTCTAAAGCTGAACACTGGGAATTTGGACCTCCCAGCGCAAACATTAACGGGCTGAAATGCAGCTCTGGATGTAACAAAGGAAACAATACCAGGGAAGAGAGCCAAGAAGGCAGAGCTGGCACGCCTGTTCCTGGGACCATGGGAATTTGGCTCCCAGAAATAATGGGGTTGAACAGGGCCCAGCACCACTGCTACTGTAGCTGGGAAAATGGTGCACTGCAAGCCAGGCTCCATCCAGGGAGACTTAAAACAGGGGAGGGAGGGGGAAAAAAAAGAAATGAAATATACAGTATGGGTTGCACCTCACAGTGTGAAGTGAGATGAGTAAAATAATGGAGGAAGGGGAAGCCTGTCTTATGTTTGTCCTGAGCAAGTGATTGTAAATCAAAAACACTGCCCAGCTTAGTGGCTGGATGTGAGCTAACATAATACACTGTATGGGCAAACTGCTACCTGGGCAGAAAAAGGAAGAAAATAAAATAATAATAACACAGAGGACATAAAGGGTCTTTCATGTGTGTGCGTGTTTCACTGTGTGGCCCAAAGTTGAGATGAACTATATTGCCGTATGTATATTTATAATATTGGTAGTGTTAATGCTAGCAGCCCCTCTCCAGCCTAATTAGGACAATAAAGGGTTATGGGCTAATGTATGACTGCCATGCCAAAGCTAATGAATGCCTGGTATACCTTGTTTCCTCCCAAGCGTCCTTGGACTGTCATCTCCAACCTTTTGATGTTGTATCTGATTATCCAGGCAGCGATTAATCATGATTAAGTAAGCACCAAGTCTCTGAGAGAGAAAGCAAAAGCAGAGAGGGTGGGTGGACAGCAGGAAAGTTGCCCAGGTTCAGGCCTTAAATCTGGGCAGCACGGTCTCCAGCTTCTGCCAAGCGGACACTGGTAATGAGACAGCAAAGTAAAAATCATGGTGCTTTTTTAAGTGTTGTTAAAGGAGAGATTCATTATCCAAGCCAGCCTTTATCCAAGCCATAGTTGAGGCGTCCAAAGAAACGCCTCTTGCCTTCTGTGGTAACCATCAACTTGGACACCGCTGCACGTTTTTCACATGCCCAGTGCTATTTGACAGCCATTTCTGCATGTTTTGTTGATACACGGACATTTCAATATACCTCTCCGCTCGCCGCTTTTCCTCCTCTCCAAAAACATTTTTCCGCTTTGATATCAGTTGATGGAATATAAATGGGTTGGAGCAATCCTAAGGTAACCACCTATTGGCCTTCATGCATTTCTAATGTAACCTGTTCTGCCCATGCTCACAGAGTAGGGCTGGCTTCATTACTCCAAGGTGCTGAGTCTTTTGCCAGAACCCTGCCTTTTCAGCGAATAGATCACCCTTGTGACCAGGGTCTCTGATACTGTATGCACCACCTGAAAGCTGTAGCTGTTTGCCCAGGTGCCAAAATAATCAAGTTCAGCTCGCATGGCAGGTTATGAAAGAATATTAACTGTGGGAATAACCCGGCTTGACATGCGTCGCCCGCATGCATGATCAAACGAGAGCCCTCTCAGAAAAGGAGTTTTCCAGGTAGGCCTACTGGCAGGGAAGTCTGGGCTTGTGATGACACCAACTCAATCATTGTTACTTTGAAGTCAGAGGGGTCAGTGTTGTAATGGGTTTGGACAAAGGTACAATGATTCTCTCTTTTTGCTTTCCGACCTTTTTCTGTTAATGCATTTAGCATTCTGCGTCTGTAATGGATTTCCCAGCGAAGAGGGAGAGTGGAAGCTGTTGTTGAAACACATTTAATGACGTACCGAAGGACGTAGAGCAGAGGTCCACATTATTGCCACTATCAATAATACAACTGTTTAAGTGGTCCACTTGGAGTATAGGCAAATAATACTTCCCTTTCTACCACCCTGCTGCCTCTCACTGTGAAAAGTATTTTCTCCAATGAGGTCCGATGTGAAGGAATTTGTTTTGAGTGCTCACTCTGAAAACCGCACCGCCGTGTCATGGTTTTCCTGTCAGAGTGTGTTTCTGTTAAATAGACCTAAAATTTGATTTTACTTGGAGGATTTAAGGTTTCCACCTTGGTGTTTTTTCTTCATTGCTTTCCATCAATCTTTCTGTTTTCCTCCCTAAAACCAGTATTTCAAGCTTAAATTATGGCAAATGATGTGTGTTCAGTGTGTTGTGAAGGAAAACAAAATAGCCCCTCGTGAGCGTACTGTAACTTAACATCTCCCTCGCAGCCTAATGTTTAAGTGGAAAACTTCCCGACCACGAAGGCATAAATCAGCCACCCTCTCCTGTGCGTTTCATTATAGAAATGTTAAATTACGTTTCGGAGCCTATATGAAAACATGGGGGAAAAAAATAAGGAAGCATGAAGTTATGTGTCTTGTACCCATCAAACACAAAGAGAAATCGAGGAGATCACCATATAATTGGTTAGAGTGTGAGTACACATGTCTCCCTCCAGTTCCAGCACAGTCCTCCAGTTCAGCACAGGCTTTGAAATGTGGATTCAAAGCTAGCGGACTTCCCTGAATCACTGAAAACCCTCAGGACGTGGTTTGGCCTTTGCGGAGGTGGAAGCCAAATATGAGTCTGAGAAGATGAAGCACCCTGGCCTATCGTCTGTTCCTGGTAGGTGTTCACTCCCGATAAATATTTCATTTTGGTACAAAACAAATAACTTGACATAATTCCTCCCCCTCTCTTCCGAGTAGAATGACAGAGTGGCTGATTTACGCATGGCGAGAGGTGTAAAAAGCATAGAGGCATGCCGCTTTTCTCTATCCACCATCTAATGGATGCAACCCGACGGGCTAACAACTGTTTGCCTTTTTGCAGAGAACTGTGAAGTGAGGACACACTTGGATTCATACGAATTGCTGACTGTGATTTGTGAAGAGCTCCCTGACACATGGCAGTTGGTTAATGCGGCGCAGTAGCATACGGCTACTATTAAAAAAATCGCAGTAAAAATCATTCACATTTTAACTACACTTAGTTGCAAAAAGAAATGATTAAAAAAAGTGTTAATTACTCCTGGAGAGGCCTTTTTAGCGTGTTCCTTCAAGAGGATACCGGGGCTAAATAGTTTGACCCGAGCCAAAGTTACATTTGAGACATGAAAGGACAAGTGATTTAAACTTTAAATCCACTGTGAAAGTGCATTAACCACTTAACTCTTTTCTCATTTCTTTCTTCATGAATGCTTGAGGCTGTCTCTGCTTTGTTGCATTTGTCAATCACTGTAATTTGGGCTCCATTTCCAAAAATAATTATCAGGTGAGTGGCAGCCCTTTGCCTGGAGTGCCAACTTGGAAGCGACGTGCCCAAGAGTATTAATTATGCCGCTCAAAATATGAAGTCTTTTAATAGAGAGGCTGACGTGACATCATTGTTTAGATTCTTTCTTCCCTACAAACATGACAATCACGGCTGTCCCTCTGGTCATCAGCAAAGATGAGGAGGAATTGTCAGAGGAAGTTATTAACAAGCTGTGTACCATGTGATAAAGTCAGTCAGACTCTCACTGGTACCATGTCTGTTGATTCGCGTAGAGGAGAAAGCGGCGAGCGCATGAGGAGTAAGTCAACAACTTCAGTGCAGCTGTAAGAGATACAGAGCGAGGTGGAAATATGCAGAGCAACGACTGAGGGGGAGGTATTATGTGCAAAAGCCTCAAATCTTTCAAATCCATGTACTAAAATTATTGCTGAATGTAACTGTTGACGCTGTACTCGGAGGACCATGCAGTTTCTTACAGTCGCCAGCTTAAATCTCTCTCTCTCACCCTCTCTCTCTCTCTCTCTCTCTCTCTCTCTCTCTCTTTCTCTCTCTCTCTCTCTCTCTGTTTCTCATTCTGCCAATCAAGCGCTCACAAACAGTGCTGCACTGTAGTTGTGGTTCACATTCAGCAGTTGCTTCTGTGAAACCCTAAGAGGGAGAGACAGCTTCCAGGTCTCATTAGCATCCAGTAGCGGCTAATGCTGCCTCCCTATTACTGTCTGAGGAGCTGAAATTCAGTTGGAGATGAGCACAGCCCAGGGGGCTTAGGGTTGCCAGTTTAATTAGTGCCTGATAATTTCAATAATGAGTGACAATTCATTGGGGCTTTTTAGGTTGGCCCACTGTTTGAGTGCAAATCGATAATCCTCTGTTTCTTCCCCCACTCTCACGAGCAGATAAAGGGCGAGTGTGGGGGGTGGAGGGGGGCTCTATCCCTTTGCAGGAATTAAATGAAAAGAATCAACTTAGAGAATGTCCCTTTGAAACCAAGAAAGGGAAGCCTATGTGATTTGATTTGCTGTTATTGGATGAGCAGGTGGGTCTTTAGTTGCTGTCGTGGGGTCCAGAGTAAAAACAATTTGCCTGGAGTGATATGGGGTAAGTGAGTGGAGGGTGAGAGGTTTACACTTGTTGTTTTCTACTCATCCAAATGATGCTCTCTTGTTCAAAGCAGAAAAACACACTCTTATCTATGATCATGCGGATGGGATACATTTATCTGGAAATCTCACCCCGTAGAGCGAAGATAAAACCTACATTCTGTACATTTTCTCAAAACGTACAGGTAACATACAGTATGTCGGCATAATGAAATGATGAGGAATGCTAATTTATTCAATTGCCCCTAAGCTCAGAAACCATGTTTACCTTGGTTACTTGAGAATGGTGTTTGAACCCTCTGTAATTCAGCGACAGGAAACAATCCTGTTAATGCATTGCCAGAATTCCTGTTACGTTTGGGAAGCTATTTCACAGCTCTGCGTGCAGAAGAATAGGTGAGGGTGAATAAAATTTAAACAGGCACTTTTCATACTCGCTGAAATAATTATGCGAGATAGCACGCTGTTTTACAGTGTTATTGAAAATGAAGAATCAATTGTAGGTGTCGCAGGTAGTGCATTAAAGCACCAATTAACCACATAACACCCAACCTCTACCTGACACTCGCATTGTAATCATTGCGGAAAAAAGGAAGTGGGGCCCATTATTCCCTAATACACATCTTCCACTTTGAGAAAGAAAATGCCTGATGCATGCAGAAATAAATTATCACACGGAATCTGGCGGGGGAAAAAATGGAAGTTGACAAAACACAAGCAGCAGATTGACATCACACCTGCCGGTATGGAGTGCAGAGTGCTCAAAACTGTGCAGCAATGATAATGGTATGGCGTTATTGTCCTTTGCGACGTGTCTGCACTTGACACGGTATATGTTCCACAATATCCTGATACAATACTGAGTCAGCACATGAGCTGCCTCTATATTCAGACCTCGCCATACAGCGATGGAGCGAAAGTGCAGTGAGAGCACGCAGCATTTCCTCAGTCAGTTAGGCTGACATATTGTGAAGGACAGTAGCCTAATTATTCCCTGGCAGTGGCACAGACCTGCCAGTCCCTTCAGATTGAGTTGAACCACCGAGGCTGGAGTTTGATTCCTGAGTGCCTGCTATGTTTTGAGTCAGATAGGATCATGTCCACCGGAGATTTAATTTGGACATTCAGCGGCGTGAACCCGACTCTTATTACTTTAGCCCCCTCATCACCCTGACCTGGAGTCTTCCTCTATTACGGGCCCAAGAAAAACAGCAATCATCACGTTAATACAGAGAACATCAAGAGACTATTGATTGTGGTAACTTGCCGAATATTCCCTCCATGACATGCGGTTCAGTGCCCCCTTCGTGCTCGTCTGTGGCAGTCTTTTTAAATATTCATGACGAGGTTGCCTTATGGTTCTGCAGCTGAATTTCTAATTGGGCCGTCAAAAGAGATACAACATGCCCTTAAGCAGGACCGTAACAGCGGTCAGCTCAAACAGAAATTGTGTGATTCAGCCACAGGGCTAATTAGCGATTAGCATTCACTGTTTACAAGGGTTTTTACCTGTGGGCCAGGCAATGGCTGAATTGAGCTTAAATCACTCCTTTCTGCCTTTGAAGCTTCAAGAGCTGCCTGTCCATATCATAATGACTGGGAGGAGAGAGGGAAGCGCTTCTACTGTGTAACAACATAATCATCAATTAAGGCGAGGGAAATGGCAAGAAGTGGGGATTTTAGCTCATTAAAAACAGCCCAGAAGTGAAAAAAAAGTATCTCCAGATTTATATATATTTTCACTCTGTCTCTCCTCTGTCAACGCCTGCCATCTTTAGAATTCAAATGATTGTGTCTTTCAAGATGAGTGGAAATCCTGAAAATATAATTCAGAGGCTCAGAAGCAGACATTCCTAATAAGGGCTAAAATATGAATGACATTTGCTCCAAGAAGATCCTGGATGGAAATGGGATTGCCACTGATTTAGTCCTTCTTATTAGTTTCCCCTGTCCGTAAATTGTACTTAATGCATTTTTTACAGCCATTATAACCAAAATGAATGTCACCGAACAGCAACCAAATTCCTGGAATTATTGCGGTTATTGCCGACTTATAACT
This sequence comes from Chromis chromis, assembly GCA_900302755.1. Lineage (NCBI taxonomy): Eukaryota > Metazoa > Chordata > Actinopteri > Pomacentridae > Chromis > Chromis chromis. The sequence continues at coordinate 8,196 of OMNN01023917.1, forward strand.
AAAGTATCACCATTACTACCACTCATACATACTGCATAGCCTTAAGTCATAGTTGCCACAGTATGAATAAGGCATTCGTACAGCAGTATATCTGTAATATGGCCTGCCTGTTGCAGGTGTAGGAGGTTTACATTACCTCCGCGTAAAGCACAGTTGGAGTCAAGGCCACCGTGCTCGTTTCCAAATGAAAATATAAAATATCTGTGACAAATCTCACCACGTGATGGAACAGTTTCATTAATAACAAGCAGTTAATTTCATATTTTATCCGTTTCCCCCCTTAAAACAATGAAAACGTGCATTTATTTAGTCCAATATGTCACTTTTATTTGATATTTGGGGATACCCGGTGGCTAACCTGGACCATTGTAATATATCATCACGGTGGAGCCACTACAAGGACATACAGTAGCTCATGTCTTCAACAGCTTTTCCAGACATTAAAAAGAATATCAGATTCCCCCAACTTCTTTGAGGATGTACTGCCTTTGAGAGAGGACTTCTTTTGAGCATATCCAAACGTTTTCATCTCTCTCATTTTTTTAAATCTATTTTTTGCCACAAAGTAGGGACTCAACACAAAACTAATTCGGGGTGATAAAAACTGCTGGAGCGAATTTCCTGCCTAACAAAGTACAAAGATGACTGATAAAGGGCATCATTACTCTCACTTTGGGTTGAAAACGTTGACTGAGAAGCACCATTATGTCCTGGATTTTTTCGCTGATTTGGCTACAAGCTGAGGTGATGCTGAGGCTTTCCCCCCCTTACTGTCTGAGGGTTAGTTGAGCGGACCTGTCAATGATGATATCCAGACAGCAGGAACAGTGCAAACTCAGGGATAAGAGTCAACAGTAATTACAATCTATCTGGGGAGGTGGGAACACACACACACACACACACACACACCCTCACACACGCACACAAAAACACACACACACACACTCTGCATATCAGGTCTGGGCTTATGTGTACAAACACTACTTATATGCACACTTTCCTCAAGAATCATAATGTGTGTTTACATTAGAAAGAAACTGCAAATATTTCGCATATGCACAAAATTAGTAGATTCACACACCAATGTATGCATGCACACACACACACACACACACACATCCAGCCACGAAATTCATCAAAAACATGTCCTTTAGTATGGAGATTCTGGCTGTATACTCCCCTTTCCCTTAATTGCTCATTAATGAGATGGAAATATATTTCTGCCACAAAGTTTGAAAAAGATGCACTCATTGAGAAAGCCATAAATCTAAACATTTGAAAAGGAATTAGTAACGGGAGCCTCCCATTCTTGTTCTCTGAAAAATTAATGCGGCGCATGTTATATTTATTACAAGGCTGACTGTCATTCATTTTACCCGAACCAACAGAAATTAAAAGTGACAGCAACCTCATCAAGAATGAATGCCATTGTATTCTACACGGAGCAGGAAAAGACAGGGCAGAAATCAGATAATAAAACACAGGCTTCAGCAGTGCATCTGTGTAACAGGGAGAACCAAAGCTGCAGAGAAATGCTGTGAATGAAGGAATGAGGGCAGGAGAAATCATGAAAAACACAGAGCAAAATACAGCTTTATAACTTTTATTTCACTTTTTTATTTTTACTGCGATTCCAAAGTTAAAGCGCGATTAAGAATCTGACAAAAAAAAGGCATGAAGAAATCACATTAATAGACACGTGCAAAATAATAAAAATAAACAAAATATGATATGAGAAGTGACTTGTGTGCTGAAATGTTTTCCTTGGCTACTTCAGATCTATTTTCAAATATTTTCCGAGATGTGTGTAATTGCTGGTTTCACTCATTAAAGGAGAGGGGTTCTGATCTGAGTGTGCTGCAGCTAAATGGTCAGGTTCCCATGTGAGGGAAATAAATGAAATATTAGTTTATTACATATTTAAATCTCTCTCCCCAGGCTGTCTTATACTCTTTTTTTTTCTTGCGTTGGTTTGCATTATAATGTTCACCAAACAGCTTTCCCAACTAATGGCTTGCAACAACGTGGTCCTGCTTTTCCCCTCTGCTTTTGGTCTAGATTTTCATAACAAATTACTGTGGTACGCCAAGGGAAGGGAGACGGCTCCAACTTCCTGAGGAGGCAAAAGGGGAAAATTCATCTTTAAGTGGTACAAAGTTGAGCATTGCCTGTGGAACGTTTTCACAGTGTGTGTCCGTTAAACATTGAGTAGACAGTCAACTGCAGATAATAAGTTAACGTTGTCAGGAAGCTGACAGCAACATTTGGAAATAGAAAATCCATATTGCATGCTGCTTCTTGGGAAAAAAGCTTTTTTTTTTTCGCCAAAGCGTGCAGGATTTCTGCTTTTTTCTCTGACAAACAATGATTTTATTCTTCTTATTGGCATATTAAGTCCAAGGTCACGTTTAAAATTCCAGACTGCTTTGTAAGTTCATAATCTAAGTCCTATCCATCAAAATGCTGATGTATCAAAACAAACAGAGGGCTGAAAGCACAGATACAGCATGGGATGGGCCTTCTGAATAATCGTTAAGGGCAGCCCCCTCGCTCTCCCTATCTCAGGTGTGTGATTAAAATCAATTAAATCACTCCTCTAGTGTCAACCGCCCCAAATCTCCTGACAAATGAAACGGTGCTTTAGGAAGACGAGGATGTTCCTGGTCCTGTCGTGGCTCGGCTCATATTCACAAATGAGATTAAGATTGGGCTGCTGAGGGATTTCAAAGGCCTGTTTTCCATAAGAGCATGAAACAGCCTGTGAAGCCCGTGTAGGCTACATTAAGTAGACTTGAAAGTGTCTGGAGCAGAGATCAGCTCCCAGCCCACAGTGAGAGTAACTAGCTGGAAAAAACAGGAGCGATTATTTACCTGCATCTACAGTGTGAGACTTTTTACGACTGGAAGTTGGATCTGTATCACAGTAACATTCGGGGGAAATAATCCAGTATTCCATAAATTCTTAAAAGCCCTCAATCTATTTATGACACAGTATTATGATTTGTCTGATGCATCCATTAATGAGTTATTCATTCAATATTAATATGTATTAAATCATGTGTTTTGAGTCAATACAGTTTCCACCACAGCACTGCCTTTGCTGTGTGTCTTCAGACAAATTAAGCCATTTACAGAGCATCAATATGAAATCATTAAATGCCCTTTGTGTATTGTTCTCTATGGTCTATGGACCACCCCTCTTTTTCCCTCTCCCTCTTTCTCTCACTCACATGCACGTTAGCTTGGCTCGCGCATCAGATGTGAGTCGAGGTTTGAGCCCTCCGCGGGCTTCTTTATGACGACAGTCGGTGAGATCTGCTGATCCCATCTCCAATGGGCCTCTGTAACCCCCCTTTGTAACATTAGGCAAAAACGCTAAATCAAAGTGTGGAGTCAGCCCAGTGTGTGTGTTTAACGTCCCCCTGCTCTTGTCACCAATGACCAGGGGCGGGCCGCCACGTGTCCTTGCCCTATCCCCCGGTGTCCTATCACTCCTTTATCTGTCCACAGGGCATGGCCGCTCTCCCAAAGACAACCACACATGCATGCTCAAGAAGGGCCTTTTTTATTCATCTCAACACCCACAGAGAAAATCAGACATCCCAAATTGTTCCCCTACAGCAGTTGTTTTATTCATGGTTGCATTTCAGATCTTTCCTCCCCCCCCCCACTCTTATATCTAAACGCATAGCTATATTAATGATATGATATTTACATTAAACAGGAAGATTTTTTTCTCAGTTTTTCTTGATAAAAACAAATCTATGGAAATCATTCCTATTGAATTTTGAAATTTAGCAAAAACACAAACTCACTCTTTAAATATGCTGCAGAAATGTTTTCGAAACTGCAGCAAACTTATGTAGGACACTGACCTGTATTTCATTTTGAAGAGCAAAAGAAAAAAATATACTTTTTTAACTCTGAAGTTCTTATGGGAAAACAATAACAGACAGTATGTTTATTTGCGATGAAGCTGCACAGCACAAAGAAAGAGCAACCATACCAAGGGATTTTCCTGACTCTTGAGAAGGGTACAACCAATATTCCCAAACCCATGCCAGGACTTGTGATTCTGCTGTATACTTTTTTTTCTCCTCCTTTATGAAGGATGATCAAATCAAGCATGGAAGTGTGTTTCATCAGTCTGTTGGAGGGTAAAGAGAGACTTTCAAAATAATCCCTTAAGTAGATGAGACTTTTTTTTTGTGTATTGCTGTTTATTGTAAGATGCAGCATGTTTCAAGATAGCGGAGGAAATGACAATTATGTTGAGATGCTATCTTTATAAATGGCAGGACCCTTTTCTGGAGCCATGTACATGCACTGCATTGCATGTCCGCACATCTGATCTAAGAGTGTTATTATTCAGTCTCTTGACAGGTCATATTTTGTCAAATGAAATGCTGAATTGCTTCATACTCGCCACAGAAGCTGAAGTGATACATGTAAGTAGAATTAAATTACTCTATAGCATATTACAGCCTCAGTGGGATTGTGGCTGTTCCTCCATTTTTAATAAGTGCTTATTTCCCAGGGGACGTTGTTGGGCACCGTGGGTCAACAGTGTCCAAGAGGGCAAAGCTTGTTCACCACATTCTAGAGCCCTTTAATTGCTTGAGGTTATGTGTGCTATTATCTTCCTTTTTCTCTTTCATTATGGAGGTGCAGAGGTTCGGATTGACCCATCCTCTCAATTTTGAAAGCACTCGCCGCGTTTAGCGCACTTCAATTAAGTGTGCAGAGGAGTGCCGTGATGAGATTTATTTAATTAATTATTCCGGCTCTGTTTTTTGGCCCATGCATATATTTCTTTCTTTTTTTAAAATCTTTCCTTGGGTGTCCCAGGTCCGCTCTTATTTATTCTGTTGTGATAATGTTACAACTGTAACAGCAATATTTTCGGTGCTCCCAGGAGTGCTCGGTCTGACTCAAACATAATAACCCACGGCAGTGTCTGTCTGACTCTCAGCCATTCTCATTCCTGCTTGCAGCTGATGCCGTAACCCCGGCCCCTTCCCTGCAGGCTGTGCTGACGGCTGGCTCAGAGCAGCCACACACACACACTTACACACACACACACACACACACACACACATATAGCAAAAGACCTGTAGACCCGCATTTGCATGGACACAAATGTTCACGCAAACATATGCAAATACGCCCATGTATGCACACATGCCAATGTAGGCACCAACGTACCAACATGCACAGCTCTTTTATTGTACTCCACTCTTGTTTTGCTTGATTTCCTTCCTCTGTTTCTAAGTTATTTTAATTTAAAGAAGTGCAGTATGGTAGGAGCTTTACATGCTGATTAGTGGAAACAACAAAAGTCATTGCAAAGTTGCGTTAGGAGACCGGTTCAATGGTGGAAACTGTTTTGGTGCCCGTTTAACTCCAAAGCGTAGCACTTGCGGGCAAACATTATTCCCAAGTAAAGGATTTCACAGTACAGAGCTGTGGCTTCATGATGGGATTTGATCACTTTTACCTGTACCGACAAGTCTTCTCTTCCCCTTCAAAGGGAGGGAAAGCAGATGACTGATCAATATAAACGCAGGTGTTTGGAGAGAAGCTGCGGATTGATCAGTAATAGTCCCTCAAACTGGAAAAAAAGGAACAAATCACAGGAAAGAAAGTGAAAAGTTAAGTAGGACACTGTCAGGGATTCCCTGGGCACGAGTCTTGGAAAAACTGCACAGCACAAATGAAAAAGAACAGAGGAGAGCTGGTTGGGGAATTCAAAAAAGAATAATTAAAAACTCAAATCGGGTTCTTAACTGTGAGAAAGAGAGAGAGAGAGAGGGAGTGAGAGTGGGTTTTTTAAATCCACCAACAAGAATACACTTGGATGATAACTGCCTCAGCCGTAGGCTATTAAAATATTAACCACCGCTGTCCGAGCTGGGACTTTCCAAGCGGTACTGAGCAGTATCCTCCCCGGATACTGGGCCTGAGAGAAAGGCTCTGCTCCCGTTCGTTGCCCTGTGGGAGGCTCGGGCTTGCATGAGGAAGTGTTTTAATGTTTCTCAGATGCCTGGCTTACTGAGAGAGCTTTGACAAGCCAACTATCCTGGGTGTGATTTAAAGGTGTGCACAGAGGGAACCAGGTACTGGAGCAGAGGGCCTGTTAAGCTACTGGATGCCTTTCTAGAGGAAAAGGAGCAAACTTTTTTTTTTCCAAATTCCCCTGTTGCTGAGCAGAACTTGGTCCCTTAAGTTTGAATCGTTTTTATAATATGAAACAAAAGCTATAATGCTGCTGCTACCTGATAATATTCGCTTAACACTTGAACACTTACAGTACACACATTCACAGTACATTAACTTGTTGCAAGAGACGGATGTGAAGGGCTGCAAAATGCTGAGAAAATGAGCAGAAACCGGAATATTGATATCTGAATTATTTTGGGTCAAAAGCGCATTTGCATGTGTGTCGGTTTCCTTGTAATTTAGTTCAATGACTGATGCTTCCAATAGCCTGCAATTGCCTGGAGCTTATTACACTCATAATGTATAAGCAGATACTTAGTGAGTGTATATCTAAATCATTTAGCGGGACTTCGTTTAGGGGGAACACATGGCGAGGAGCACACTCTTATCTCAAATAGTGCAATTGTAGAGGTTTTATTGACTCTAACAGATAACAGCAATTATTTCTCTGAGTGTGCTTTCTGGTCTCTGCCAAATGTGAGCTGGCAGATTATTAAAAAGACAAGTGGTCTCTTTGATACTGAGACAAAATACAAGGGTGTATTTTTAGCAACTATAAAAGGTTGCCAGCTTTGTTCAGGTGAAATTTCTGCACGGGAAATAATGTACGTTCGTGCGCTGCTCGTAGTGGGGGGAAAGTCGCAGATTAAGATACAGTGATGTATCGAAAAGTCGTCGAATATTCAGAGTGGCAGGTTCTTTGAATGTTTAATGAGATTACAGAATCGTGGCATGTATCATGGCGTTGACTTAAATTGTTAAAGTAGCCTGGAGTTCATGGGAAGGGTGAGGTCTCTAATCTTTTATTCCCCAAACTGTACAGTAGTGTGTCTCTGTCTATCCCAGTCATATCCTGCCGTCCTGTCTTCGTTCCTGACACCCACCACCCATTCTTTCCTTGCTCTGCTCCCACTCCAGCTTCCTCCTCTGTAGTCCTGCCCTGTCCCAGTTCTCCCACCTTCCCCCTAGTCAGTCCCGCTTTGTCTCCTCTGTTGTCTCACTTCCCCTTTCTCTCCCCCTCCACTTCTTCCCAGTAATGTCCCATCTCTCCCTGGAATCAGGAGCCCGGCTGGCTGGCAGGCAGATGGGACAGATGAGGATGGCAGGGATTGGCTAATCCCTAATCTGCTGTCTCCTTGCCATTCTGGACCACAGAGGAGAGAGGGAGGCAAGAGAGGGAGAGAAAGAGAGGGAGAGGGTGATGGAGCCAGCTAGATGGAGCCAGCTGTCAGATGGAGAGTCTTTCATGGTCCTGCGCACACAACAGCTGCACAGGGCCCGCCTGCACGGCTCTGCATTATTAAGCATCTTTTTAGTTGGTTCCAGATGCAGACCTAGCTGTGTTTACCCAGGCTTTGTGCTTTCTTGCTCCCCCACCCTGCTCTCCACCTCCTCTTCCTACTTGACTGTCCCATCATTCCCCCATCCCTCCCTTGTTGCTCGATGTGGTCAGAATGGTTTGACTTCTCTCATGTGTCTCTGCTTAAGTATAATGTAATGTTGGAGCACGTGACCCCTGCACACGAAGGCAGCATTAACACCTTAATAGTTTAGCCCCGTTTCCAGTTAGAAGACAAGTATCTGAATGATTTAAACATGTGGGGGCTTTTGAGGTCGATGCCTTTTCCTTCTTTTCGGGGAGGAAATGAAAGTTAAGCTGCGGCGTAGCCGTGCAATACCCTGCCAAATGGTTACAATGATATCTAATGACATCAAATGAAAAAGAAATCTTTGCTGTCGAACACATATGGTAATGGCAGAGAAGTAAAATGTAATTACAACATAATTAAATGGTTTCATCGCTGTAATTACATACCGTTTAATGTGCTGCTGTCATTACGACTGTACGTGTCGGCATATAGAATGTGCAAACAGGCAAACTTGTTTAAACACAAATGCACAAGCACATACAAACATACAAACATATGTGCGCACACACACGCGCGCGCACACACGCACTTCACACCAACATTCACATATTCACACAGCAACCTTTTGCAAAAGCCAGCTTTGAGAAGGCTAATCTGTGCCTCGGTCCCGTCTCTTGTCAAGTTCAAGAGGGTTAACAAATCTTTACCTCCAGAACAGCCCTCCTCTTCCCCCTTTCATGTCCACATTTGTTCGCTGTATGTCCAAAAATCTACAGAGGCCCGTCCCGACTCAGTTGGGATTGGTTTAGCTGAAGAGCTGGAGGCTTTTCAGTTGCTGGCATCTGTTGTTCCTCTTCCCAGAGCTGCTGGCAGTCAGTTAATGGCCATGCTTGGGACCCAGAGAGAGAGAACAGTGGCTGATTTCCCCATTGCCATCGCACCAATCCCGGCACACCACCAACTGCAGATGAGCCACCAGCAGCTAGAAACATTCAGGCTAATGCTCCGCTTCTCTGAGAGTTTGGGGCAGATGTTCCTCACTTTTTTTGTGTTTCGTCACATAACTCAACACTATCGAGTTTGTCTTTTCATTCCGGGTATATTCCCGTGTTTGCAGATTATATGGTTTTTGATCATAAAAACAGCAACATAATTAAAAGAGCATTTTAAATCTTCATACACTAAACATATTAACAATTAATATAAGGAGCCTCACACGCTTCCTGCGAGTATCATGTTTAGATTCAAATATTATCATAAGATCAACAAGTCATTTTTTTTCTCCTGCATTTCATTCCTATGACCAATACATGGTTAATCTTGACTTAGTGTGGATCATGCATCTTATTATTACAGCCACTCTGGGCTCACTCCTCGGCATCTGCATAATACTGAAGGAGGTTGCTACAGTTTAATCAGTATCTTGTTACTCTAGAGAGTAAGGCTGGATATGTTATCACTAAGGAGGAAGTTCAAATGAAGCTCGATAAATAAATTAATGCCTTGATGATTAGCTGTCACATAAGCAATTAAAATGACTTCAAATTATTCATTTTCAAACAGGTGCAGTGAAAGAAGGGTGTGATTGTTGTAGTAATTGTCAAAATCAAACAATTTGTTTTGATGAACCTTCCATATGCACCTCCTATGAAAAATTCAAGCCTGCCGTGCATAAAATAATTCAAAGTTATTTAATAATAGAATTCCATATAGCATATGCACCAGGGGTATTTTTGTCTCCTGTTTCAGTCTTGCCTGGGCCTTCTTTCTTTTCCCCCTCCCTTACACTGCTGGTATAAATGTTCTGGGCTTTGGAAATCGCCATGACAAAACTGCGTATAAAACTCAATCACATTCTTTTCGCAAATTATTAATTGTGACTGTCATAGTCACAGCATCCTCCTGACAATCACACAACTGCCTCAGAAAAATACACTTGACAGCTCAGGACCCCAAATCCCACAATGAATTCGTCCTTGACACATCCTTAATGACGATCATCTTGATGATTGTAAATACATTATCATATCAGATCACGTCTGTGTTGCAATCATCACCTCCATTTCCTTTTAATTAAACAGCAAAGCTGACACCACATCTGTCAGAAAGGAAGTGAGACTTTTTGAAATCGGTGTGAACTTCTTTCTTTTTTCCTCATTCCTGTTCCACAGCAAACAATAGAGAGGGAAATAGCTTTGAAAATAACAAGCTCTATCAGTGCCTATCTCCTCCTTGCCCTCTCCGTCTTTCTTCCCTTACCCCTTTTCTCCTCCCCCTCCTTTTCTCTCCCTCACACTCTCACCCCTTCTCCATCTCTTTTCTCTCCATCTCTCCCTTTCTCCCACCACTTGAAAGGCAGGGTAATGAGACAGCTAGAGAGCAAAGGAAGGTGTCCGCGGAGCATCAGTTGTGCGCGGAAGAAGTGAAAATTTACTGCAAATGAGACGATGCTAGTAAATTCATTTTTATTCAGATTACTGTCATCATACATTACGGCTTCCCTTGTAAACATTTGGCCTCGGTCTTTGTGATGAGGTGTCATTATTTGCCAGATTACGTTATTAAGCTATTAACACGTCAAGCACGGCAAGCAACAATACAGGGGCACGCTTAAACAAGCTGAAGAGAATGGAGGAGGTGTCACTAGCTTGACATATGAAGGCACTTAATAGCTACTGCTCTGAGGACAGAAGAGAGAAATTAAATAGACAGCTTTCAGCGGAGAATGGAGAGAGCTATTCACAAGTACTCAGAGCTGACTGAACTGTCTTTACAGGGTGATTATTTACCAGGCCAGTAAATAAAATGCTGCAATTTAAGTCTATGGAAAACATATTTCCTCTCACATGTATGTTTATAGCACCTATTTACATGTTATTGGTGTCATTATTAAAAAGAGGCCTGTGTTTGTTTAGAATTCGAAGGCCCTGGAAAAATGGTTGGTGGTTTTTATAACGCTGTAAATGATACGGATACTTTAAAATCTAAATGGGTTTTAATTGAAATACAAAAAAAAAAAGTTTATGAAACACGAAGATGGTGATTTCACGCGGCGCAGTTTTAAAACTGTGCAGCTGACTAAAAAGTTTCTCTTTGTGTGTTGTTGTCTTGAACTTTAATTTTTTCATCAAATCTCCTCAAAAAATGTCAGCATTATGAAATAAACAGCGGTCCCTCTGGTGACATGAGGAGGCTGTACATGGACAGCCAAGTCAGCGGTTTTGAGTGGATAAATCCATGGTAACCTATTGAAATGGTTCAACCACAGCCAAAATCAGCTACGACAGCCAATGGAGCCAGAGCCCCCCGTTCAGCCAGCACAGCAGCTTAGCAGTCTTAACAGAGAATCCACCACTTATCATCATCGGCATCCAGCGCCACAACACTCCACCATGAAGAGGCTTGAGTTAAGCCGGTTAAAATAACACAAGACAATACATCAACAACAGCTTCCTCTTCCCTTTTGATGCCTGCTTAATTTGAATGGTACAATGGGCTGAATCCTGTTCTGGTGCTCGACCAGAGGACCACAGAGCTCTGTCCATCTCTCCTTCACATCAGAGGCTGCTGGAGGAGCGGGGGGCCCCCTGATACTGTGTGGGGTTGGCTGATAAAGGCCTTATTTCAGGGTCTTCCAGTGAGGGGCTGGATTCTACTCCCCAGCAGGGACGGCATGGACCGCTCCGGTTAAGGGAGATGCTCGAAACTGCAGTCGGAGCTGAAACACCGAGAGGGGAGGGCGGGACAGAGGGAAAGTACTGGAGAAAGTGGGAGAAGAGATTGAGAGAAAGAAAGAGAGAGGTGTTGACTGATAATGGATGCTACCTGGAGAGTTTGCCATGCATATGACACCTTTAAGCTATAAATTGGGGAGTTTAAAAGTTCAATCTTTTCACTTTCTCTTTTGTTTTGGGAGGCTATAAATGCGGCCTCATGGTATTTGACTTTTCTTCCAGGCGCTGACACATGACTGAGGTCCCATTACTGCCAGCCCCGTTTGCTATCGAGGCAAACGATACCCATTGACCGGTACGGGCCCTGTGAAGCATTTTACCTTGGGCTCATCCAGGACTTGACATGACCTTTGAACCTGAGGAGCACAGCTGTCAAATGTCTCCCCTGTCATTCCCTTCGGAGACCCACTGATTCTTCACAAGACATCACACACACTCAGTGACCATGAATGGCCGCGCACACATACACACTTTCGCCTCATTTGTTGCACTGACGCTCACACACTTCAAGCAGCAAATTCAAGGTTACACGTCCTCGTATCTATGGTGCATATATGGAGAAATATTAATAACTTTTTAATGCTGCGCTGATATGCCGAGATTAAAATAACGGAACACGCATATATTTACTTTTTCTTAATTTTTCAGAATGTGGCGTAGTAGAGGGCTTCATGAATATCCTCCATCATCTTATAAACATGCACATGTAGTGGGAGGAGAAGATGGGGATCAGATTATGAAAAGTGGGAGTGAAAGAATCTAAAATTAGTAACAGCAAATACAAGTTTCTATTGCAAAAGAGGAGAAAAAGAAACAATTTCTCAAGCATGTCTTGCTCTGAAATCTAAATTTGCATCATTGTCTTCTGTGTCTCCAGCCCGGGTTTGGAAACAGCCAAGAATGTATTTATGTGAATCGCAGTGAGATACAAGCTTGTGAATTCACTGTGACAGGAGCACCACCAACTGGTCAAAACATGCCTCACCATTAAATACCTGACTACTCTCTCCTCTGATGTGCATTGAAAGATTAGTCACATGCATCCAGTTGCAACCTCTACATTTAAACAGTCTTGATTTATTCTTAGTGTGATCTGAAAAACAAGCAAGGTTTTTTTTTTCCACCTCAAAACCCCCTCGGAGAGGTTGACTTCATGGTATCCATCATCATGCATCTTTAATGACGTCAGGCCAGGAGCATGGGGTAAAATCACAGTAGTGGCCTGAGGCTAAAACCAGCTAAAATGAGGTTCCTCTTACCCCTTCCCACGCAGAGAGAGCTGCACACAGGCTGAGAGGGAGGGTACATCGCACCCATCGATCGCTGAGGCGGCTTGGCGGCTGGCGGCCACTCGGTGGGGTTGATGGATACATTTGTGCCGTAAAAATTCCGAGTTGGAATGCAGAGGGCCGGAGCCACGAGCTGGGAGACAGAGGTGTGACAAACGATGGATGCCTTGATTTATGGGTCCTTCTGCGAGACTGGGGAAAGGACAATCTCCTCTCACCCAATTTGATTTAACTGTAAAGGGCCTTTTGAGACCCACTGCACAAAAGCCTAAAAAGTAGAGAAACTTCTCTCTATTCAAAACACATGTCAAAAACTGGAGCAGTATAGTAACACTGTGCTTTTATCCCAGTCACACAAATTTCCCGTCATCTCTAATTCTATTAGTCATGGCACATCAACAGAATAAAAAAAATACCATTTTACACATTATAGAGATGAGAAATGGACTCGAGCTCAACTCAATTACATACAGTAACCCTCAAACAAATAAGTCAAATATAGCTCAGGGCCAAAATGCATTTTATGTCACAGAGAGCAAAACAAAAGAGCAAGCAATAAAAAGATCTCCCACATTTCACAGCATACAGTATTTCTAAGCTATTTCCTGTAAAACTCTATGATAGTCTGAGTGTGGCTTGGAAACATCTTTCAGTTGCCGAGCCCCCAGCCTTGACCTCAGGGGTCAAAGTCAGTCAGGCTCTTCCTGTCTGTGGCTTTTCCCAGGATCCCCTGCCTGTCGGCATGTCAGCACCTCTCCTGTCTCCTCACCAACTCAGGATGTTGCTTTTGCCTTCCAAGAGTTTCCTGAAACCGGAGGAAAAAAAAAAAAGATCGGTTTCCATGCAGGGGTCACTTGATGTGAAAAAAGAAATGCCATTAAATATCGCTGTTTTGTATATTTGACTCAATTTTACAAACTCACTGCCCTTTGACTCGCGCCTATTTGTGGAAGTGAGGATGCATTAGCCTGTGGGGAATGAGAAGTGAATAGAAAGAATTGTTTTTTTACGAAGGGTAAACACAAGACCCACCTTCCAAATTTTAATACTTTTTTTTTCTTCCAGAGAGCAGCAACTCATTCATTGCAGTTGTTTTTCAACTTTTAATGTGTATTGCAAATTATTATTATTTTTATTCCTGTGTATGGAACAAAATGTCTTTACCGTTTAACTATTACTCTTAAGGAGACGCGCAGAAAGCTTCAGTTGGAAGCAGCTTTTTCTTTGCTAGTCACTAAGATAATTAAAGTTTGCACTAAAACGGGGTCATGGTCTGATTAGAGGGCATGATGGACAATTAAGGGTGACGTTGCTAAAAAAGCGGACTGCTTTTGAGCAGAGGTGACTGGAAATGGGGCACATCATTAAACGGCATGTAGGTGCCTCTCTCTTTTTCTTTCTCCAGGTACTGAGAGGAAGAATGAGGGCTAAATGACAAGGTTGCACCCCCGGCAACAGACGTCCTGATTACTTTTTGTCTCAAGCCTCAAAGCAGCCCCAAATAAACCAAAGGCTCTAAACCTATACACTCAATTAAAAGCCGTGTTTACGATGCAGAAGTTAGCTATACACACCTTTGTCTAAACTTTGATATTAAGTCTGTCATGGATGCTTAAAAATTCTTCTTAGCCCCTGCAGTATACCCGTAACTCTTATTCCCCTGTTGAGCATCCCAAAGAGTATGTGTGTATAAATGGAAGGCCTGTCATTTCACATTCATTAAAAGTGAAGTTCCAAAATTAATAATGTAAAAATATGGGTTTTAATTAGTCTTCTATTCTGCCCAATGTACTTAAATTGGATCATCTGGTCCCCGATGCCCTTTCACTTAATAAAGAATTAGCCTGTGATGTTCTGAGCTTGACAGGTAGGATAAAGTGGAGAAAATCACTGCTGTTATATAAAGGATATATCCGTTTGTACGTAATTTGCAGCTTAGTCAATTTGACAGGGGGAGGTTCCCAGCCATGGATCCCATGCAGGTTTCCTTTTAATGCATTTCTATCATGTTATGGCGTGACCACACCACTGCCTTGCATCGCTCAGTGCTGTCATATAATTAGTGACATTAATCCAATTTGATTGGATATCTGCCTCACTTTGGTTAGAGTATTACTTCTGAGTGGAATCTCTACCTACATAGACAAGCTTACTGCTAAGTGTGATCAAGTCTGTATCAAGTAATATTTAAATTTTTGATTTCTTCTTTTGCATGTCATATAATGCATAATTATTTAGACTGAAAAAATAAAATGAAATAACATTTTTGTTTATGATGCATGAGATGCCATATGCATTTTATATATGGTGCATTTGTGCTTTGAACATGCAGATTAAAAAAAAACTGCTTTTTACTCATGATCGTCCAAAGCTCAAAGCTTGTTGTATCTTAGAGGTTAATAGGGGGGTTTAAAAGGAGGCTTTAGTTGAAAGCATATGGCATCCATGAGTGATCCTTTACGTTCAGTGGCCATATACTGGTGTTTGTGTGCGGGTGAGTGGGTGTTGTCGCGCTATTCTCAGGCAACGAGCCCAGACAGCCCTCACCCTCTCCTCTCTCTCTCTCTCTCTCTCTCTCTCTCTCTCTCTTTCTCTCTCTCTCTCTCACTCCCTCGCGCGGGACAGGCACAGCTGTCAGATCAAAATCAATCGCATTTTAAAGGACGTGCGAGCTAAATATTTCATTCTTGCCTTGGGAACCAATTAAGTGCTACATATGAAGTCAGAAGGACTGGTTGAGCCGGAGTCGTACTGGTGCGTACCAGCTGCTCCATTGCTTACACCAACCCCCCTTTACCCCATGCAAATGTGTCAGTGTGAACATTCGAGTTCAATTACCTAGTGATGTTTTAAAAATGCACCAAAGCCAGACTGGCAGTCCGGAATTGGAGGGGATCCACCCCAGGTATGTTGTTTATTTAGTTGTTGTCTGTTGTGCTGGCTGTAACCCATTTGCCCTGATTGCAGATGTAAAGGATCGCAGCGATAGGAGGGACCGGGGCCTTCAAAGTGCCATGTGTCAGAGAACACCTCACACCGGATGGCAGGGACAACTGGCATCTATTCCTCAAACCATGACCCCCGCCTCCATCTCCCATTACACTGCATTGCTATTACAAAAAATGTAGTTATTTCCAAATTTAATCTTGGCAAATGTTTCCTCTTTGTGTCCTCTATATTTTTTGCTGATACTGATTTTTGCCTTTTTTTTTATTTACTCTTATGTCCACTTCTCCATTTCTTCTTCACTTCAGTCAGATTCCCTGGGTATGATAAATCACGGTCTATGTATTCCTTTTGGAGTTGGAGCGGCGTATTGCGTCCTTCCAGAGCATCTGCTTTGTCAATTTAAAGGACAAGGAAAAAACATTTTTAGACCCAAAAGTGTGCGCGAAGACTGAAGCAAGGCAGGGGTGAAACAGATTATAGAGTTAAAGAAAGAAAAAAAAAGTCACACTAGGAAGGTTAAAGTGTGTGTAAGTGAGGGAGGAGGGAGGAGGGGGGAGGAAGGCTGAAGGCGTGTACAGTATGTGACTGAACAGAGCTGGTAGTCTAAGTGGAAAAGGGGATATCTGAGAGAGCTAAAAGAAAAAGTGAGAGAAAAACAAAAGCAGAGAGCAGAAGAGGGAAATACACCGAATGAGGTAAAGTGAGAGACAGTGCAAAAAGGAAACAGTGTGAAAGAGAGAGTGAGAGAAAGGAAAAGTGGGAGAGAAGGAGAGAGAGAGAGACAGGGAGGGAGTATGATTGATAACGGTGCTGACAGAACCCCTCTGGCCATGCTCTCTGTGGCAGTTTGGGGAGACAGGGCCTCCCCGCGTGAGACCGAGCTGCCCCTCGCCACTGTCCCAGCACACACTCCACATCTGGTGGGATCGCCCACGCTAGGTCAGGGGTCACTGCACCATGGGGCTACTTTCGGACTCACATCCCCAGAATGCTCGGAGAAAAACACAAGGCCTGTCG
>OMNN01023918.1:0-11979 GCA_900302755.1 Chromis chromis
GTATGTATTGTTATCATTAGCCTGAGATCACCAGAGCTGAGTTACAATATCATCTTCGGATTTATTATTGTTATTCAGTTCTAATTTTGGCAACCACCAACACCAATGTCTCAAAATGAATTTGACAATGACATGTTTAAACACTGAAATGTGGTGTTTCAGCATTCCATCTTAAAATTACCATCGTAATGTCAATTTCAGGTGCTGTGAGCATGTGGAGAGTGGGTTGGAATGATGTGAGCAGTCAGATATATGAGCAGCTCTGTGGTAAAAGGGGCTTGGTTTCCTGGCACACGCTAGATACACCCTATTGATGCTCAGCCAGCAGCCTGACCCACACTGGGTCAGATTTATGGGATAGATATTTAGCTTGTCTCTGCCACACTGGAGGGCAGAAAGAATAACATGGGCCTCTTTGCTTGTCGCAGTTCAGCCTGGTGATGTTTCCCCCTCAGAGGAACTAGCCTGGCTACACATCATAGACTGACTGAGGGTAAACTACAAAATGTCAAAAACACTATGCCACTCTCCTCTTCAAAGTCATGTGGTCTATGGCATCATTTTATCATCGCTTTTGGTTTTAAGACCTGAGTTTTCAACTTCGTTGCAATGGCAACACCATGCTTATCCTTTCTTATGTGGAATCAACATAACCTTTTCATAAAAATGATATGTCCGTGACATAAAGAACCTATATCATTTTTCCACTATATTTACCTTGATCTTTCTTTGTCAGTGTTTGGCTGCCTGTGATGCTGATAATAATAAAACAGGAAACAGTCACAATGTGTCATTATCAGAATGAGGAAGTAAAGATGCTGCGGTATCAATATAGTTTTCTGGAGAAATTATGAGTTACAGATCCCTACTTAAATGACCTTAAGAGTCATTCCGTTTTAACATTGACACAACAAAGTACAGAGTATTAAGCAAAGCTTTTAAAACTGTGACCATTAATCAGCATGTCACTGATTATACCTCCACCATCCACCTCTGAAGTAGATTTTTTTATGTAGCATAAAATTACATGTAATGTAAAAATGGGGAAGTTCTGCTTTTATTTTCCTGTTACATGAACCTTGGAACATGTTGCCTTCCAGCTGCTCCAGCAGCTTAAACCCAAAAGTTGTTTCACTTCTCTATGGCTCAAGTTTTTCGTTTGAGTTGCAAAATACCAAGTGAGCTTGCTGTTATGATCAGTTTCTCCCAAACCACGTTACTCTAACTGCAGGACTTCAAATCACTGATATTACTTACTTGCAAAGAACTAAAGCCTGACTAGTTAATTATTCTACCTCTAGGTTTCTAATATACTTTAAATATAGTGCTTATGGGATTGTCTAAATCCCTCAGTATCCTCCTCTGTGGGCGCGCACACGGACAGCTGCAGACACCACAGCTGTGGAGTTGCTGCTATTATACTACTTTGTAGTCTGCTAGGAGGACACCGTTCCATACAAACTACTGCCCTCATCACATGGACTGAAATTTTCTTGTAGACTTTTTTACATCATGCGGACCCTTTCAGAAACACAAAGTATAACACTGGCCTAACGGTGTCTGAACCCTCCTTTTTCACAGTTGGAACTGGAGAAGTTGAATCTTACAATTTTAGGAACTTTCTGATGTCCACAGCAACTGTGGAAAGGATTTAAACTTCTCATTCAAACTCTCTTTTTGTGCGAACAGCACAATGAAGGCTGTCTCCATCCATTGTGGTATCTCGCCATAATGGCAGGTTGAGTGAAAAGCAGTTTGCCTCCAAACATAAACCAATGACACTTTAAACTTCAACCATACCTGTGCCTTAAGGTCACTACTGTGTAGAAACAGCCAGGGTGCTGAGTAAACAATGATTGTTGCCTTAATAACTTTCCAGATGTTCTTTGTACTATTGTAAACCATTATCAAATGCAGTCTTTTGGCATATGATGAGCCTTCAAACAGATTCATGGAGCTAATACTTAAATTAAACCTCCTGGACTGAATTTTGTTGTCTCACTGGTACCTGAAATGACAATCCCTTATTGGTTTCTGTTGATCTCAGTCTGAAAGCCCAGAAGCCCTACCACCAAAACAACATTATAACTGCTGCCTCAGTAGTTGCCTTCATTTCATCTTTTTTGTTTGTTTCGGGTATGGTAATGCACAACTATATAGAAGAAAAAGCAACACACAAACAAACTACTATCCTACTGAAGCATTCCATGACCATAAAGGAGCAGAAAGGAAAAAAAGTTTTTTTCTGCTCCTTACCTGAAACATGGAAGGAAACAATAGAAATAGATGATCCATCACTTAGAGTTACTTAACTAGAACTTACAATAAAAGATAAAAGGATCAAGAGCCATATGCAATAATTCACCCTTAATTAAAGAAGCACCTTACTTGACAACATCATATAGACTCATTATTTTTTCGTCATACATCGTTTTCTTGAAGTGAAAGACATTTTTACATCTCTTGAAATCATTCTGTAGATACTTTGATGCGAACTAAGTATACATCTGCATTAAATATACTGATGCTTTCCTTCTGCGGTCCTTTTGTAAATGTTTCCTGTAATACTCAACTTTTTTCCAAGCATATAACTAATATTTAAAATCCCTACTTCATGATGTATGATGAATATTGGTGTCCATGCAGTTGAAAGTAACCAAATATTGCTTTTTGCTCTTACAAACTCTGCTGAATTTGGCTTTCAACATACTTCAGCCAGCATATGAAGTTAAGTTTAATTCATGCTTGGTCATTTGACAGTTGTCTCTCAACAATAGATATTATGTTGCACAATGCTCTGCATTTGTACTTTGGCCACAGTAAGTAGAATGACAGATAGATGATTAAGCAGAGTGATCACATACAAAACCTCTACTGCTTCGCCTCTTCTGGCAAGTAAATTTGTTTAAGATTCGTCTGTATATATGTGTGTATGTGTGTACTTAAAGTGTCTGTGCTGGGAAGGTGGGCAAGAATAGAGGGCTTTGGAACTGTTGGACCAAGCAACACATTTGTCAATGTCACACAAAACATACTAATTTGTAGTACAGCTGTTTTCTTATATGATGTGTTGAAACACTTAATCAGAAAAATTGGGTTAGACCAGCTCGTGTCTCCAGCTCATAATAATGCCCCATTCACAAGGTAACCAGCCTGGGCCAGGCCTCCTGTGGCAGTAAGTAAACCTCAGCTGCTCTAATTTGTAAACTAGGCGAGAGCAGAAGGGAGCGTGTGTGGCACTGGATACAGTGGAGGCAGCAGCGAAAAGGTGGGAGGGTAGCCAGGCAAGAACCATATGTGTTCTGATTAAAGATGACTGAATCAAGTGCAGTAGCAGCGACAAAGTGTTTTCCAGTCAGTGAGAAAATTGTGTGCACTGAGGCATTTGACAGAGAGACGGAGCTTAAACAGGCAGGAGAAATCGATTAGTGATGACCCATTACTCCAAAGAGTGTGGAAAGGCTCCTACATTTTTAAATGTATTACTGCTCTCAGTGCTCTTGACCAGGACTACATAAATCTTACTATGCGTGACTTTGTCATAGTTTTTTATTCCAAAGTAACAGTCCCTTTTGTATGATTGTATTAGTGTCATGAAAATATAAACAGACTAAAAAATGCCTTTGAACAGGCAACAAAATCTGATCCTCCCCCTAATGTCAGAGAGATATAAAAGAGAAATTTGGGTGAAAAACCTGAATCTTGAAGTTCCCCAAAATGCTACCCTGTGACATGATGGCCTCTAGTGGTACACTGGTGACTGACCCAGACAACTCAATCATTTCCTTATAAGCATGTGCTGCCAGGTCCAGCTGGCTTTGACATTAACACCAGGCTCTGACTGACAGAGGCCCTGGCCTTGGGCTGGGCTCCCAGGGCCTCCACAGTACATTCAGCTCTCCTTTTAGCCTGTTGATTTACTGTCCCTGGTTGCCGCTTGTTGATCCATTTCCCCTCTCAGTTTGCTCACAGGGCACCCCGAAAACCGTCCTCTAGCAATATATTTGCTTTATGATTTCCTGAGGAGCCGATGAAGAAAAACAAGCCCCTGCTCACTGCACCTGCTCCAGTTAATGTGCAGTGGGCCAGTCGGCCTCCTCTGGTCTCTGCAACTGGGGAAAAGCAGAGGGCCGCAGTGTCACAAGTTCCAGGTGGATCTTCCATTTTCACCAGCCCTATTGGGACCAACCAGTGAGAGGAACTGGGGGGATTGATGGTGTATTATATGTGTCAGTTTAACACACACAGGTCAATTGGGGCACACATAGAGTCGTGCTGCGTGTGCATTGCTAACATGTGTGTGGGTGTTTATGTAGCTCAGCGCCCATCGTCGAGCTGACATTAATAAGGGAATGTGATGGGAACTTGCTTACATCATTTTGGACGACATGCAGATGTGACTGAATGGAAGCTCTTAGTCATTTTCCATTTACTGTGATGTGACCAACCTGGTATTCACGTTTTCCAAAATAGAGAAAAATAACAATAAAATCACTGGATTTATTTGCCGGCAAGTGAGTTTTAAAATACCCCCCCTGCCTTGTGGTCCTGCAGTGTGACTCTGGGTATGGGGTGAAGACAGCAGGGTGAGCAGCTATGACAGTCAAGGCCTGCTGGGTAACATTCATGATTGGGGGGCACTATGTCCATTTTACAGCTGAGGGCTGGCTCCTTTATGACAACTAGTTCCTGTTTTTTCAACCATGCATGTTTCCTTAAGTGTTAATGGATGCTTGAGGTGTTTTATGGCCCCTCTCTAATATATATCACTGTCTAACTCATGGGTGAATATATACTTTCAGTGATCTAAAGTAAAAATGTGATTTATTGAATACACTGGGTGTTCTATCTTTTATATCATCTTCTTAAGTGAAATACCAGGCAGAAATCCCACAACTTGAAAATGTTATTCATTTATTTTACTATTTTTTTCATTATTAAAAATGGCTGGTGCACATTTTTTAAGAATCAGAAATGACTGAATATTCCTCTCAGCAAATCACATGAAAACCCAAACTAAAATAAGTCAGGCAAATTCCTTTTTTTTACTATTAAAGATTTTTATTTTGGGCCGGTCGTTTCATTCTTCACCACTTTACCAGCACACAAAATTTGATTTGACAATAATGAGACTCATGTCTTGGTAATTCCACTGTGCAGAGTGGGAACATCCCTCACTTCCTCACAGTAAGCCTCTGAACACGCTAGATATCACTATAGTCCATCTGAAAACTGTGAACTGTCTTGCTGGCTCAGTTCTTCCTGTTTCCTTGGAAGTGGCCCAGTGGTAAAGTGGCCCAGTGGCTTTTAGGTCAAGAAGAAAGGTGAACAGAATTATGAGAGGAAGCATGCATGTGGCAGTGTCTGCTTTCCTCAGTGATGTGTGTTAAAGTAGTAACCTGACAGAGTAAATGTATTCCAGGGTGCTTTTTTTCCCATCTTAACTCAAGTTGTCTTCCTGATGGCAGATGCATTGGAGCTCACCCTTGCGTGTAGTTGCTGAGTGTGTGTGAGTCCTCATGCTTTTCCTTATGTTGTTTTTTCCCCCTTTTTTCCTTCGGGTTTAAACAGTGTGTTAACCACCAGATCCCATTGCTATCAATCTTAATGGTGGTGGGTCAGTGTAAATGCACACATGTGTAGGCTCTTTCTGCAAGCTACAGTTTAAGAATAATTCCCTCCCAAAAAGAAAGAAGGAAAATATTCTGGCCCCATTTACAAAATAGGTGCTCAGAAAACACCCCAGCTGGCCCTGAGAGATAGCTACTTCCTCAGCTTTTCCACTTCATTGATGGTTATGTGAGTTAAAACAACGAGCTTAATGGAGACTCTGGGCCCACAGGGGACTAATCATGGCCACGTGACTTCCTCCGGGGCTTCCATGAAAATAACTCCATTACAATGGCCTGTGATATTAATATCGGCTTTGGGAAACTCAGGCCAGGGATCCACAGGGAGGGCTTTAGTATGAGCAAACAAAGAGGAATGCACGGCATTTGAGGGAGTGAAGCAGGGAAGAGAAAAGGAGAAACAGAGCAACAAGAGAGAAAGAAAATAGTCAGCCATTTGTGTTGACTGATAGCATTTTGCACAGTCATGATGTTCATTCACTCTTTTGTAAGCTCTGGCAGTCTGAAATGACTGGTAGAAACTTGTAGTTCTGTTTCGAGCATCACTTGTGCAAACACATGATCACATCCTTAACTGCTTCAAATTGAAATGTTAACCATTACTGTCTCCAGATAGTTAGGTGGTTTTGTATATTTATCAGTCTCTGTGAAACGTAGCAACAGATATTTACTCAATACTGTGTCTCTTTTGAGGAGATCTAATACTTTTACTCTACTACCTTACATTGTACACTATTTGACAGTTGCATTTAATTAATATTTTACAGATTTTTACATGCAAAATGTTCCAGCAGTACATCAAGTAATACCTATCAACATCTATGTGTTAAAAGTTTTAAAAATCGATAATGATGTATTGACCAAAGTGCTCTCTGGTGGACAAACTGTGTAATGGAGACTTTGTTTCTAAACTACCACAGACGTATCATTGGTTTTTCTGTACTGATATTTGTTTTACTTATCAACCAGCAAAATATTGATATATCTGTAATGAGCTAATATTAGCTGATATAATGGTGCAGTTCAGAGATGAAATAGGTCGTTTCTTTACCTTGAGCATGTCCACTATCTTCATTCTCTGATAAACCTACCATGCTCTCATTCTGCTATGTGTAAAGGCAGTAACTCAGCACCAGCTGCATTCAGAACAATTAAATCTCAGTGATCATTGTGAGTAGAAGTTGATTACCTCAGAGTTGAGTAGCCACTGAAGACTCCCTTGCCTCCCCTTTTTCCTTTCATTTAAATGGACACATGCATTAGCTCTCCCAGCCAAATGGGACATCTTATAGAGGAGCTGAACTCTTGTTAAACTCATCACTTGTAAAGAAATACTCAAATTCACTGCATCATAAGCCAACCACTTTTTTCATCAGTCCCTCCTGTTGAGGGACATTTATTAAACGGAATAACACTGGCTTCACTTTTACCCCTACTTTTATTAATACATATATATTGTTTTAACAGCGCTTTTAAATTCCTCCTACACTCCTGTTATGGTCACAGCTCAGCCTTCCTCTCTGTAAGGACTGAGCTTTATAAAAGATTTCAAACATTACCATTTTCTTGCACAGA
Source organism: Chromis chromis (assembly GCA_900302755.1). Classification (NCBI taxonomy): domain Eukaryota; kingdom Metazoa; phylum Chordata; class Actinopteri; family Pomacentridae; genus Chromis; species Chromis chromis. Next base: position 7,206 of record OMNN01023918.1, read on the forward strand.
CCCATGCATTGTCTGCTGAAATATAAAAAGAGATTTTAAAAAAACGAGGCGTACGTAAAATTTAAGTTTTAAAGTTTTGCTGTTATTGTTTGTTTTGTACGGAGCAGGACTCAAATTTAGAATTTAGGGATTTCAAATTAGTTTAAAATTTAAACTAAGTTATGAGAAGCAAAGAAAATGCCAAATGGTTAATTAGTTTATCAGTTAAGACAATTAACAGAAGATTGATTAGCAGATATTTGAATACATGATTAATTTATAGTTTAATTTAATTTAATTTAGGTACATTTTTATAAAGTTTCTCATTTTTTAAGTAGATATGAGAAACAATTGCAGGTTCTGTCTTCTGTGTCTGCTGTTCCTCTTCTCTGTTAAATGTATTTTTATGTCTTTTGCCTGTATGTTGAAACGCACAAGACAAATAAAACATCTAAAGTGAATATTTCTGGTATTTGGACTGTTGGTAGGAAAAAAGAAAGAAACTGGAAGATCTCAATCTGAGTTTTGGGAAATGTTTTGATGTTAAATAGATTAAAATGCAAATAATATGTTTTATGAAATATTTTCTTCATATTGCAGTAGTATAAAATTATTTGCAGTACCTTTTGACTTGAAGTGGAAATTCTGAATATTTAGGGTTCAAACTCGAAGGAGTAAATCCATGTTGAGTTTGTGATTGTTTATTATTATTATGAGCGTTCAAACTGGTGTGGAACCTTTTTGAATTTGTGCCATTGTATTATTAATATTATTATTTCTAAATAATAAATAAATAAATAATAAATATTATTTCTAATGCCAGGGCTCAAAATGTTGTGAGCTGTAATGAGCTGGAATTGTGGTGAAACTTGACCAAATAGCATTTAATTATGTGCAAAAGCATCCCAGGAACATAAACACAGTTAGTCACATGGTGGTGCTGTAATTAGGACCCAAAAATGCAATTAGATTCTAGAGTAACTATCTGGTTAGACAGTGTGTTTCTGAGGTGTTCAGGGCCAAATACAATAACCTCAATTTTGTCTGAATTTAAATGAGGAAAATTACAGGCCATCCAGGCCTTTTTGTCCTTCAGACATACCTGGAGTTTGACCAACTGACTGGTTTCATTTGGCTTCATAGATAAATATAGCTGGGTATCATCTGCATAACAATAGTATAAAAATGTATGCAGTGCTTTCTAATAATATTGCCTAAGGGTAGCATGTACAAAGTAAATAATATTGGTCCTAACACAGAACCCTGTGGAACTCCATAACTAACTCTGTTGAGTGGAAGAATCAACATTAACATAAACTAACTGGAATCTGTCAAATGCAGCACTGAGATCCAGCAGAACAAGTATAGAAACTAGTCCACTGTCGGAGGCTATTAGAAGATCATTAGTGACCTTCACCAGTGCTGTCTCTGTACTATGATGGATTCTAAATCCTGACTGAAACTCTTCAGACAAACCATTTCTATGCAGATAATCACATAATTGGCTTGCAACAACTTTACAAGAATTTTAGAAATAAAAGGGAGGTTGGATATGGGCCTATAGTTGGCTAAAACACCTGGATCTAGAGTAGGCTTTTTTAAGCTCTATTTGTTTGGCCTTTATGATGTTGTAGTGTTATCTATTAATATGTTGATAATAATTTAGTAGATCCTCTAAGCTGGGAGAATCATCTCATTTTGGGTATAATAAAAGCCAGAAATGAACTCACCCAGCGACCTTGCATACAGATTTGGGTTTCTCAGCTAAAGAGTGATATGTCCTCAATACTGAAACCTTTTGATAATGTGATCCCAGAACAGAGGCTTATGGCTAGCAGCTTGCAGGCTACCCATGCCTGTTCTGACCATCCAGGGTGCTGCTCTGAGACTGTGGAGGGGGAAGGAAGCACAAACACCAGAAACACACAAGATTCAATTCAATTCAATTCAATTCAATTCAATTCAATTCAATTCAATTCAATTCAATTCAATTCAATTCAATTCAATTCAATTCAATTCAATTCATTTATATAGCCCAATATCACAACACAGTTGTCTCACAGTGCTTTACAGAGCTTATTGAATTGATAAACAAGAAATGCTGTAAGTAAACAGTCTAATAAAGAGTCCAACAGTCGATGAGGCCAATGGATCAGTCCGAGGCATCACCTGCCCTTTATGACCCTCCTTCTTCGGGAAAAAAATGTTGGAATCACACAATAGGTGTTCATAAAAAAATGTGAAAACAATCCCTTCAGCTCTTTAAATGGTTTATATGTAACTCTGCAATGTTTAGAATGTGCTGATCTATGAAGTCTCTGCCAGTTTCTCCACCCTAACCCCCAACCCTAACCCTAACCCTTTTCTCCGCTTAGTCAAGCCTGAAAGATTTAGATGCTTCTGATTCTTTATAATTTAGTTTTTAAATGACATGGCTACTGGTCTAGGTTTATCAGCAATAGAACGACGAATAGTTTACACTCTATTAAGTTTTTTAAATTAACTGTAATGTGTAAAATTACAGTGAGTGGGAAATAAATTTGCTAGAAGATTTAGAAATGTCCAGCAGTGTACTTACACCACAAGTAGTGATATGGCTTTCACATCTTTCAAGTGAAATATTAGATGACAGTAGCCAAGCCAAAGAAAAGGTCCTCCTCCAGGGTCCAAATAATTATAAGAGTGCCATAACAGATCAAACATTATTTCCTTGACCTTGTCTCCAGCTTGAGGAGCAGCTCAGACTTTTTGGCTGAAAGCTCATGCAGCAAAAATGTCTCTGTCTCCAGAATCATTTGCTTCACAGACTTGACGTTTGCACAGGAGTAGAGATTCATTCACCATTAAGTACATTACCCTTTTACTGGCTGTGAGCAACACTTCTCTGGCTGTTTTGATTCTGTGGTAACAAATGAATTTGTTTTGAGCATAAATCAGCTGCTTTGACAAAGTCAGAATGGTATGAGCTAAGCAAACTCTTTCACATTTGTTAGTGTCAACTACCTGAGAAGTCACGTTTTGCTCTGACAAGCTGTTTGAAATGCCAGCATGTTGATGGTTGTTTACTTCATCCACTGTCAGGATCTTGCATATTATCAGAAAACAATGTTTTTTCAGCTGTACAGACGCACTGTGGGCTGTATAGCACATGTGAGAAAACACTGACTGTTGCCTTACGTCCATTTTAATTGAATCTAAGGATGTTTAAGCAAGCTGATGAAAGCCAACATTAACGGTTATTTTTAAATGCATTATGCAACACATTGCAATGTTATTTTTAAGTTTGAAAAAAATCTAACCAATGAAGCCACAGGTCTTTTGTTAGTCTGTTTAGTGAGTTGCCTCAGGCTTTTCTGTCAGGTGTGGCCTCATCAGCTCTATTGGATGTAATGACTTAATTCCAGGAAATGTATTCAGTGAAGAATCCTAAACTCTTCATTATTGAGCCTTTCCGTCTTAGAGGTCTGTAGTGTGGGAATTTAAAGTCACCCTGTTATGCTATATTGTGTGCCCCTCTTGGCTGAAAATTTCCTTTTGGCCTATAGGTAATCAGACTTTTGGTTATTTAACCTAGAGGCCTACTATACCACATAGGGAGGAATAAAACTGGTCACCTGGTCAACTGCTTACTACGGAGCCCCTAAAGGGACATTGGCAGAACTTTTTTTTTTAAATGTAGTTTCGCCTGTGCACGCGAAACTTTCACGTGCTCACGAGATAGTTTCTCGTGCTCACGAGATAGTTTCTCGTGCTCACGAGATAGTTTCCGGCATCAATAACTCATTAGCAATACGTTGTCAAAACATAAACGATGCCTCTTTCCCATCGTTGTAAGGTAGATGTACTACAAGCCCAGTTTGATCAAAAGTAGCTCTCTGTCAAGCTGCAGAAATAACATTAGTGTCTATGTGCACTACATTAAAAAAATAATTCCTTCAATGTCCCTTTAGGGGCTCCATAGCTTACAGCTGGATGAAATGGTTCAGATTTCTGGAAACAAATGTAGAGTCCGTATTTAAACCTTCTAACCACTATAACACCAAACTAATTGTACCAGCTAATAATGGTATTACCTAAAATACCTAAAAGCCTGAAGCAATTTCAAAAGCAGTGATAAAGGATGTATTGCACATTTAGAAGGAAGGTAGACAGAATAAGTGTAATTTCCATTATTTTAGTGTACAGTACATCATTTGTCAGGTTGTGTTTTTCAAAATATGTCCTTAGTTTTTAGACCAGACTTTTGGTGGTTTTGTTCTGACAGCTTGTGATAGACAACTCAGCTGTTATGAAATCAGTACATTTAGCGGACTAAAGCTTTGTTCTGTTTTTCAGGTTTCTTTCACAGAATGATCTTTTTACTTATTAATTCACCTTAACAGCTATTTATTATCAAATTGTAGTTAGTCAGAGTTTCCCCTGTAGAGACAATTAGCAGAAGTTTACATCAAGTGTTTGTGTATTCTTTGGGTAGTACTGCCACTACAGTCAATCTGTCAGTTACCATGAAACCCTTTTTGATACAAACAAAATGGAGACCCACTTATAAAGATGTTGCTCCATAGCACAAGTAGCAGTGAAAAACAGGCTGCCTCCGGTTTTCTGCCTTTCAACTAACTGACTGATTGTTTCAGCTCTACTATTTGACTTCACAATGTACAGTATAGAATGCCTTTTATTGTCATTACATAACATAATGAGATAGAGAGCTGCCCCATGAAAGTACAAACATCAGAATACACAATGTATATACAAATAAACAAAACAAAAAAACAATAAAGATTATAAAACGTAT
>OMNN01023919.1:0-11288 GCA_900302755.1 Chromis chromis
GGGGGGGGGGGGATCAGTGACAGCGCTGTCATATGTCAATCAACAGTATCTGTGGCTTCCATTGACTTTATGCTTGATTTGTGACCTCAGAGGTGATGTCCTCTGTGACCTTAAACGTCTAAAAGGAAATGGCAAAGCAAGAGTATAGAATAGGGGTCTCCAACAGGTAGCTCACGAGCTACCAGTAGCTCGCGAGCCCTCAATAAGTAGCTCACCAAGCAAATCCAAAATGTAAAAAAAATAATAAAAGAAACAACAACTCTGTATCCATCCAACCACCCCTGCCCCACCCAACAAAGAATATCAACCAATCATGTTCGTATTTATGACTGCTACCTGTCCTAATGAGCAGTAGCGAGTGTGTGGACACGGTAGCCGGTGGCTATTGTTTTCGAACCGAATGTGAACGGAATTATCGTTACAAATTTGGATTTTATTTCACTGTTACTAAAGCTAGTGTACAGTTTGGAGATAAACAATGAGTGAGGCTGGTCCATCGAAAAAAAAAAACAGAAGGCGTACCATTTCCATCAAGAGTGGGAGACGGACTATTTCTTCACAAGTGTAAAAGACAGGTGTGTGTGCTTGATTTGCGGGACCAGCGTTGCAGTCAGGAAGAAAAGTAATGTGGAGCGGCACTTCACAGGAAGTTTGACCGTGATTTTCCATCTGGCAGCAGCCTGCGGTCAGCTAAGGTGAGCTAGTTGAAATCAGGATTGCAATGACAGCAATCGTTGTTTATAAAACCAGCGAAGAAAGCCGAGGCTGCAACCGAAGCATCGTTCAAAGTGGCCCATCATCTAGCAAAGAATAAAAAACCTTTTACAGATGGGAGTTTTGTTAAGGATGTAATGACTCTTGTCGCCGATTCTTTATTCAAGGATCACAAAAATGGCCCTGAAATCCTGTCTGCTATATCAGAGGTGCAGTTAGGTGCAAATACAATGGCAAGGAGAGTTTCTGTGCTCTCAGAGGATGCAAAGGGGCAGTTGGACCAGGACATAGGCACCTGCAAATGGTTTTCAGTTCAGTGTGATGAATCAGGACTCAAGCGACACTGCTCAGTTGGCGGTTTTCATAAAAATGGTGTTTGAAGACTTCTTTGTTAAAGAGGAACTCCTCACTTTGCTACCTTTGAAAACAACCACCAGAGGTGTGGATATTTATAATGTAGTGAAGAACTACTTTGGCAAAAAAAATGTGCCGTTAGAACAACTGATGGCTGTCCAGCTATGACAGGGAGGCATAATGGCTTCATTGCAAAGTGCAAAGCAGACCCAGATTTTCCTAATTTTTTGAACTATCATTGTATCCTCCACCAACAGGCCATTTGTGCCAAAGTCATGGGGTTTGATCACGTCATGACACCTGTCATAAAGATAATAAATTATGTTTGAGCAAAGGCCAAACAACATCGAAGTTTCAAGTCATTTTTGGAAGAACGGTCATCAGAATATGGCTATCTTTTGCTGCATACAGAAATCAGAGGAAAAATCCTGCATCGTTTTTTAGCACTTCTGACTGAAATCAAAGCTTTCATGGAAGCAAGAGATGAGGATACAACTCTGCTATCTGACACTGAATGGCATTTCTCACTGAGAAATTAAATAACCTCAACTGCGAATTGCAAGGCAAGGGAAGACTATCAGTGATATGATTAGTGCTTTCAAGGCTTTCAAGGCAAAGCTGGGCCTGTTTCTCCAACAAGTGAAGAAAAGGAAAATGCAGCACTCCCCCTCTGTGCACAAAATGCTGGAAGAAAATGTTGCTGCATCTGGGGCCATGGACATCCAGAAATACATAGACCTCTTGACCAGGCTGGGTCAGGAGTTTGAGGATAGATTCACAGACTTTGTGAGCCTGGAGCCCTGTGTCACATTTATTTCAGACCCCTTCATAGATGTGGACATATCTGAGATTTCTGAACAGATGGGTGAGGTGTTCACTCTCAGTACTGTTGATTTGGAGATGGAAATTCTCAGTCTGCAAAATGACATCCAGTTCCAGACATCCAGAAGCAAACAAGTTCCCCAACATCTGCACAGGAGCCATGAAATGTGCTATCCTGTTTGGCTCAACATATCTTTGTGAATCTGCCTTTTCTGACTTGAACTTTATCAAGTCAAAATTCCGAACTCGTCTCACTGATGCCCACCTGGATGACTGCATCAGAGTGAACCTCTCGGGATACATACCAGATTACCAGGCCCTGGTCGACAGCATGCAGTGTCAAACATCTCATTAAAGGTAAGCATATGATAATGTGCTAAATATGTACCTGGCAAAAAAATACAAATAAATAAGGAGAGTAGATGTAGCTTGTGACTTGTTTTATTGTTTTAAAGTAGCTCTCATCCTAAAAAAAAAGGTTGGAGACCCCTGGTATAGAATGTTGTCGAATGTATGCTGACCTGCCTGTGAGGGGCACTGCACTAGTGTAACCAATGTGCAAAAAAAAAAAAAAATCTGAAATGTAAAAAATAATTTGATTCCATGGATCCTCATTGAAACTGTGCATTCAGATAAAGGTGATATACTTTAACTCAACCTCAAGGCAAATTTGCTTCATATGTTTCATATTTGGTCTGAGGTTCTTCTCCTGAAATGCCGTCTTTGTTCTGAGCCAAACATGACCATTGTTACTGAAGCCAAACAACAGACTTTGATTCCTCTATCCAAAGCACATTATTCCAGAAGGTCTGGTCTATGACTATATGTTCATTGGCAAACTGTAGTTTTGCTCTAATGTTCTTTTTGGACAGCAGACGCTTTTTCCTGGCACGCCTCCCATGCAGGTCAAATTTGTGCTCTTTCTCTTTCTGATTGCAGACACATGCACTTTGACACCAAGAGATACCTGCAGATTCTGCAATGATAATATTTTAGGGTTCTCTGAGACGACTTCCTGCATCAAGGGTTTCTTCATGGGCTGTATTTCCTGGGGCGGACAGTCCTGGACAAACTGGCACAGTGGAATGATTTATGTCAAATGATTTGGAGATCTTTTTAAATCCCTTTCCAGGCTCACACACTTCAGTTGCAAAGGGAACACCAGAGCTTTTATGTAATGTTAAATAAGACAGTTTCCACCTGTCTCTCTCAAAGGAGCTTCTAATCAGTGGCGCCTAATCTGGAAGTCCTGATTCTAATTTAGAGAATTCGAGGGTGTAATGAATGTTTTCTGTTTGTAAAAATGGCTGCAATGTCAGTTTTATGTGTCGTTAGTTTGAATCTGTCACCTTCATTGATAGGTGCTGTTTCAGAAAGGATCATATGTTTGCTTGTTCAAATATGTAAAAAAAAAAGTCAGTAACTTCCAAGGGATATTGTGCAATATTTTTCCCTAGAATTTGCAGCTGAGAGAGCAACCCTAGGTCCAACCATAAATACCAAAGAGAAAAAAAAACTATCTACAGCTCTTGAGCACCCAAACACAAAGAGAGAGAGACACAAAAGCCCCTTTCAGACCCGCACTCTTTTTCATTTATCTTCAGTAATCGTCGACTTCATGTTTGAATGAGCGTCCAGGTCACCTTTATGTAAAAGTTGCAACGGCAATCTCTCAAGGTGAGACCTATTAACATGTCTGTGTCACTTTAACATGGCAAGAGAGTCGCATACATTTGCACATGTGAAACAGCACCGGTAACTTCATTAATTACTTCCAAGGGATGTTATTTTTTCACTAAAATCATTAAATAGTCAAGAAAGCTAACAGATTTTCAAAAAAAGAAAACATATGTATCGCACATTGTAGCGGCCAGCAGGTTTGCCTTTAAAACATGTGTGTGCCATAATGTTATGCTACAGTCGACAGGAACTAACGGCAAGTAAATGATTTTCAATGGCCGTACATTTCGCTTAGACAATCTCTTGGTCTCATGTTTTATGGCAGCTGTAAGGAAAAGGCAGTGACACTGAGATGTGTATAAATCACTCTGAGCCATGAGACTCAACAGGCTTACTGCAGATCACATTCATATTTCACATCCCCGGTCATGCTGTATAAATGGTGCTTCTGTGAACGTGAAATATTAAAAAAAAAACTCAAACACACACTCCCTCTCCTGGGATCTTGGCCTACGTTCTACCTGAGTTCAGGGCTTCTCAGAGTCGTTGCTACATATCCCATGTCCGAGGCCCCGGCCTCTGTCTGTATCCCTTTAGGTAGCAAACATTAAAGCTCTGCCTGAGTTCTGCATATAGAAACTGCGTTTCTGTGTGTGAATGAAGGATTGTGGTTTTTTGACCACTGCTGCTGCAAACGGGGAAGAGAAACAGGAGGTTACGCAGCTGGACCTGAGCCTGAACCTGGACACACACTCTGAACAGTAAGCATTAACCCTCAGACCCCCTGAACAGGATACATGCTGCCCTGTTTCTGTATTTACACCAAATGCAGAGACCCTTCCCCTCTCACTTCAGTCAGTGTATCCACTAAAACTTTTAAATTTAGTCACACTTTTCTAACTAGGTAGATGAGCCTCACAAGCACCAATTAAGTTACTTTACTGTGAAGCATGGTGGTAGCAGAATCATGATGTAAAGCATGGTGGTGGCAGCATCATGATGTGAAGCATGGTGGTAGCAGAATCATGATGTAAAGCATGGTTTTGGCAGCATCATGATGTAAAGCATGGTGGTGGCAGCATCATGATGTAAAGCATGGTTTTGGCAGCATTATATGGAGATGCTTCTCAGCAGCCAGCCCTGGAAGGCTTGTAAAGGTAGAGTGTAAAATAATGAATGCAATAAAGAGATTACTATGAATTGGATCTGTTTCTAACCTCAACATGAGCAGATAATGCAGAGAGTTTGAAAAATATTGTGCATAAAATAACAGTGCTACACTTGCTACAAGTCTTTTGTATGTAAGAGCAGAAATATGATCAATCTGTGGAAATAATGAGATAAAGTTGATCACATACACGCAAAGAAATGCTTTTGAGCTCAGGTAGGTCATGTATGCTAGAAACTGCTGGCCAACACACAGAGTTAATTAAGTTTTACGAGCATTGGTAAGGATTAAAGTAACCATTTGCAGCCGATTGTTGAGTTAAACTCAATCTGAAATAGCCAAAGCATCATCTGAATGGTCATTAAGACACAGTTTCAGTTTCAGATGACTCAGAGCAGGAGGTGGATTTAGTGACTTGGAAGCTGCAGGAAAATGCTTTAGTTTCAGCCTTTAAGTAAATGTTGGTGTTGGCAGCGGAAGAAGAAGTACTCTGTTTTCTTAAGTAAAACCATTAATATTGCACAGTAAAAATACTGTCAGGAAAAAGTCCTGTATTCAATTTTTTAAACTTAAAAGTCAAGAATAGAAGAGATGAACTTTAACATAGAGAGAAAATAAAGCAGAGTTAATTCAGTCCATTTATTTTTTCTCCTGAAAACAAAGAACTGATTAAAGTAAAGTTCAAATACCGGATCGATAAGGAGTATCAATAGGAGTAGGAATACCATTAAAATACAAAAATGATACCCATCATGAGACCAGCTTGGGCTTGAAACTTATAAACAAACTCAGGGTCTAATTAAATATTCTATTGGCTTATTCCATCTCAAATCATCAGGGGCCTTCTGCTCAACTATCTCTGATTTTCTTGTTGTGTTAAACTTTTGTCAATAAAAACTTTTTTCAATTTAAACTCCAAATAATGAGAAATTATTTGACTTACCTGTCCAATATAGCAGTTTCTGAATCAATGTCATGGCATCAATGGAACGGAAATGACAATAAAAATTTATTTATAATAGTTTCTGAGATAACGTTGTTCAAACATAGCCTCAAATTTTAATTAATAACATTAATAGAAAAACATATAAATATTAGATCTATTCTTATATATAATAATATTATAATATAACCAATATAATATTAATCTAATATATTCTATAATTATTAATCCATATGTTATGCTATTACATTTTCGGGGGAAGATGGAATGACCCTATTAATTTCAATTGTGTAAAATGCAGATTTTAGAATGAGAATTTAGAGCTTTGAAAGGCTGCATGGCACTTAAACTTAAACTCTTGGCCTTTGCTGTGTCGATTTTAACCATTCCTTTTTCTTTGTTAAAATCCATCTCTTCCAAGTACCCAAACTTTGCATAACTGCAGCACTCAATCCTGTCTCACACTGGATCCAACTCAGTCCTTAATGCTTGGTGAGGAGGAAGTCTATATTGTGCAACATATTTGCCACCCTAACCCCAACTCTAAACACCACGGACAAAAACAATCTATGGCTCTTGAGGACACAAACACAAGGAGAGAGACACAAACAGACAGACAGAGTGACAGACAGCAGAGAATAGACAGAGACCAGAGGGGAGGAGCTGGGTCACAGCAGGAAGCCGAGACAGACAGATCACTCCGGCCAGATAGAAGCGCTGCCCTCCCGGTGCCCTCCGAAGCAGCAGCAGCCATAAACAACCCTTTTACCTTTCATCCTGCTGCTCTCTGCACTACCTGTTAACCCGCGACCTCCAACACATGATCTCCTGCATCCTCACCTCTGACCTTTAACCTCCGGAGGTCAAGGTCAGTGTCCTGCTGTCCATCAACCACTAACTTTAACTTCTACTTCACGGTCAGGAGAGATTCCTATAAGACATTGTTTTGTGTATGAGTCAATAAAAAAAATAAAAAAAACACAACATCCCCCCCACTCCTGCCCCCACGCAGGCTGTTTGCTGGGAAATGAGCAACACAACATAACAAGAAGACCGGCCTTGAGAGAGGGGATCGGTCGCCGCTGATGCGTCGCTTACGTTTGTAATCTTGGCAGAGATTGAAACCAGATGTCGGGGATGACGAGAAGTGGGAGTCAAGAGGAAGAGGAGTTAAAGGGGCAGCGCTGAAGCTGGATGAAGGGTAGGAGAGAGGAATAATAAAGCGTAACCCCTGAGTGCCCTGCCTTAAGTCCTGAATACCATCCACATCCCCAAAGAGGAGATTGAGCGTGAGATCGCTGCCACACCTCGTAAATCTGCATTTTCCACATTTTAATAACGCTGAAGTTCCAAAACAACAAACCAAAATCTCCCATCAGTTTACCTCATGTTTTTCCCTTTGTTTACATCATCTCTTCTGTCATTATTTTTGCTTCTGCTTTGTTCTTACCTTCTTTTTCTTGCATTATTCTCCAAACTGAAATGACATTTAATTCACTCTGATATAAACAACACACTGCAGACATGATAACTGGCTTGTGTAGGCTTGAATATCTTCACAGCTGGGGTTAAGGGGCTTATTATTCCATGGAACAAAGCAACTGATGACTGAATCTTCCAGATAACTGCATCAATAAGCAGGTGAAAGCATCACATCTTGGGAATCCAGTACAATGAAAGTGTGGTGACTGTTCCAGTAAAGCAACTGTCTGAAGGTCATGTTGCGAAAGTACTCCCCAAGCATCACGCAGCTTCCACATAAATATGAAAACTTCCCCCAGAAGTCCAAAGGAAAATCCCACATTTCAGCCTCTAACTATTAGAAGCATGATATAAGACGTGCTACGACGCATGTTTCTCAATGGTGATGCTCAGTGGGCCCAGTAAGAAGATAAGTCTGACAGACTAGAGTCAACTAGGGTAATGGGATTACACAATATTAATGGTAACACTTGTGCTCTTCAAGCCAAAATGTCTGCTGTGAAAAGGGATTATTGCAGCTATCCATCTCCAAATCCAATGTATTTCTTTTTATCTGTTATGAACAACAGATTGTTGGTTTTAAATCACAGCTGGATATTGCTTCATGACACAAGACTCAAGCTTAGAGTCTCTTATGTACAGTTGTGAACAAAAGTTTCCATACACTTGTAAAGACCATGTACATCATGACAGTCTTGAGTTTCCAATGACCCCCATAACTCTGAATTTTCTATGATGGAATCACTGAAAGCCATGAGTCATTGTCACAAAGAAACAATCATGCATGTTGGTTCTTTAATAGATTTATTATAGGTCTTCTGGAAATATGACAACATTCCCAGAAGACTTATAAAGCGTCTGTTAGCTGCCAACAGGTAACAGACACCACACCGACCTGCTCAGCAAGCTGGGTAAAAAGAAAAAGTTGTATATATCCATGAAAATTTCTCTGAATACACACAAAAGGATTTAACAGATTTAACATTGCAGTTACCAATGTCAGTGTCGAAATGGATGGTAAGAGTTGAAATTGATGCAAATATTTTCCATACATTATTCTTCTGTGCCCGCATCTCATGTTTTATGTGAACCTAAATACACATAAATGGGTCATAAAGCATCTATATTTTGTCATTTAAGGTACCAGTATACAACAAATTACTGCTTTGTATCAAACATGGCTTCCAGTTTGGGGTAAAAACGATTACACTGCTAAGTTTCACATAGCTGAGGCCAAAACCTGTAGACACAACAATCCGAAAATGAAACCTCCCCACCTTGTTTCGCCTGTGACTCATACAACCCCTACACAGTATGTTTGCTGCAGGTGTATCTAGTAAAAAGTAATTCCTCAGCACATCCGCTCCACAATCCACGCCCATTACGTGTTCAACGTAGCCAAAGGGGAATTCAGTTCATTAGACTTCACACAGCTCCGTTTGGAGACACAAAAGACATCATACAACTTGTAAATAGACTTGAATGTGTAAAATTGGAGGATTCTCCCGGCAAATTATATGCATGCAAAAATTGCCTTGTTTACACACTGGGGAGCTAATGATCAAATGAGGAGCAGCTGTGCACGACGCCGGAATTTGTAAATCTCGAAATGCCAGCTTGGCATTGTAGTGTTCACGGGGAAAACAGGGCTTTGTAGAAACACTGTCATGAGGCTGACAAAACAGATGGTGACAGTAGCATGGCATCTCATTGTTTTCCTAAACTAAGCCAGGAAAAGGAAGAAGAAGAAACACAAAAACAGCAACAATGCTTGCCAACTTGGCTTGTAGTTTGTCTTCTGCTTGGTCCGTGACAAAGCTATAACTTTAAACTTTCTTTTGTTGTAACCTTCAATGAGCTGTTTCTTCTTCTCTGGTCCTCGGTGGCTGGCTTGCGTGTGTGTGTGTTCTTCGCACATTTCATTGATGTAATAAGACAGATGGATACAGCACTATTACTATCAGTGTTTCCCCCTTCCCCTTTGTGGTTAAGGTTACGCAATTAATTGAATATTTATCACATTTTTCACTTCCCACTATTAAATGAACATGATCAACTGCAATATTGAGGTTTGAAACGTGTGCTCTGCTCATAGAAAACTCTACACAATTCATAAAGATACAATCAGTTGGTTTAGGTTTGGGTAAATTTGACATTAGAACACCTTTTATCGCTCTATACAAAGTCAATCTTGGTGACACACCTGTCTGAGCTGCAGTAACTGAGTGGAGCTAGAAGCTTCTCTGTGCTCATTCACCAAGCTCGTATCTACCATAGCATGAAAAGTGAGTTTTATTTTTGTGAAATCATGGTGGTTGCCGTTGGGAGACGGGCTTTGGGTTCAAAAACATCCACAACCCTGTGTCCTCCACTACCTCCAACAAAGTGACACCTTGCCAGTGCCCTGGTCCGAGGGATGACGGACTTGACGTGGTCAGTGTGAGGTCGTGTCCAGGTATACCCAGTCCAGGCCATCATCCATCCATCCATCCATCCATCCATCCATCCATCCTTTATCTATACACCACTTAATCCTCTGTAGGGTCGCGGGGGGGCTGGAGTCTATCCTAGCTAGGTTCACCCTGGACAGATCACCAGTCTATCGCAGGGCTACACTGAGAGACAACCAAGCACACTCTCATTCACACCTACAGATAATTTAGAATCACCAATTAACCTCAGCATGTTTTTTGGACTGTGGGAGGAAGCCGGAGTACCCGGTGAGAACCTAAGCAGGGAGAACATGCAAACTCCAGGACCTTCTAGCAGTGAGGCAACTGTCCTAACCACCGCAGCACTGTGCCGCCCCCGTCCAGGCCAGAAACTCTGAAATGTAACCTCAGCTCGGTGCAGCAATTTCACCCTGGTTGTCTTCCATGTGTCTCTGGGTTTTACTTGTCGTCTTTATTTAAAGTGTATCAAGATGAGATCATTCTCTCACCCTTATTTATGCTTATATGTAAACTTATTTGTGTGTGTTTTTCATCGATGTGTTATCATTAAAATGATTAAAGTCTTTAATAAAAACAGGTAATTAAAAGTGTTTTTGTGATATATTTTTCAGCTATATCGCCAGGCCCGACTGGATACAAAACCAAAAGTTAGAAAACTCTTTTGGCGGGCGCCCCGATAGCCTAACGGTTATGTCGCGTGACCCAAGTGCTAAGGTATAGCGGCTGTCCCGGGTTTGATTCCGACCTCAGGCGTTTACCGCATGTCCTTCCCCACTCTCTCCCGTTTCCGACTCTGTCCACTGTCCTATCTAATAAAAAAAAGCCAAAAAGAAATCTTAAAAAGAAAACTCTTTTGGCTCCTTCTCTTGGAAGAGCAACTTTCATTTAAGTGCCATCTTTGTGTCTGGTATCAGTTCTCCAATACTTCCGTCCCCACATGCCCATTGCACACAGAGCTGCACTGCCTTTCTCTTGCACAAAATCTGCATTTTAAAGTTTAGTCAAGGCTTGGTTTGAAAATAACACAATGCATTGACGAACGCCCAAAGAAGCTGAAGAATGCCTGAGAGGGACAGAGACACGCTATTGTTCCCGCACAGTCAGTGCAATTAACAACATCCTGTTTGTGTCAGAACAAAATCGTCTGGTCTTACTTTAGAAAAACCACTTGAACTAAGTATGATCTTGCAGTAAATACGGTCTCATTTGTTTACAGTAATTACCCCACATATAACTGTATCACTCAGTTTGACAGTAATGATGCTGCTGCTGTTAAAATATATGTTGCATCTTAAGTGTGAAGAACAGAACGCAGCAGATGTCAGAAGGAGCATTTGGAAAGCACGTCTCCTCAAATAACTAATAACACACTTGTTCTACCGAAATGTCAGCCTCTCGGGGGTTATGTCTTCAGTGGAGCAGACATTCTTTCTCACTTAGGAATCAACTCTTCAGCATGTGTGGGCAATAAAGACATCATTGCCATTGTCCCTAAAAGACACCATAAAACATCCAGTGACAGTTATTGTTCCGATTCTCAAAGGAGACATTATCTTGTTGCTCTCCAGGCCTCAGAAAGACAACAAACAACCGTCTGGATGAGGACACTTTACAGCACTGTGCCACACCTCAACATTTCTTTAGCTGAACTCAATGAAAGTCCTCTACGGGG
>OMNN01023919.1:11308-23625 GCA_900302755.1 Chromis chromis
GGGGGGGGGGGGGGGAGGTGGATGCTTAGTGAAAGTGGTCTTCGTGTGTCCACTCAGTGTCTGACTCACTCTGTTTCATTATGTGTAGCATCTGCACACGTCAAGGGGGTATGAAAGCATCCGGACCGGTCTGTGGTTGAGTCAGTTCCTGTAACTCAGATGTGTAAATTCTGGTTAGCAGTTGTGTCAAACAGTCACAGATTGGAGAAATAAAGCGAACGCACTCATATGAGAGTGTGAGAACGGGTAGAATGTGGGGTTAACTGTGGGCCAAGCAGAGAGAAGCGTGAAATCTACCGTGAAGGCCTTCGCTCAGTCGGCCCGTCCCCTCATCTGCCCCTGTCTTTTCATCCCGTAGTCTTCCCACACATCTATCTATCTATCTATCTATCTATCTATCTATCTATCTATCTGTTATTCCATTGCAAATATTCAGGGCCATTCTGCTTGACCATTTCTGATTTGCTTGAAACTTTTTCATTATTAACTATAGATATTTAAAATGGTATCTGTGAAAATTTTAATTGATATATCAAGTTTTTTTGTCATTTTTAATCGCCCATCAACCCACTTTCAGCACGTTTTTTGTCACATGTTTGAATGACAATATCTCGGTAACTATTAAATGTAAAACCCTGAAATTTTCACTGTTATTTATCATCATGTCCTTCATTCAGAATCTATAAACATCTGCAAAATCGGCAACCATTTTGAAATTTCAGAGCTCTGTTCTACTTGGATTAGGCCTTCTAGAAATGCAACTTGTCGGGGCGCCCCGATAGCCTAACGGTTATGTCGCGTGACCCAAGTGCTAAGGCATAGCGGCTGTCCCAGGTTCGATTCCGACCTGGGGCGTTTACCGTATGTCCTTCCCCACTCTGTCCACTGTGCTACACACAGATTTGAAACAAATGCATTTTCCCATCACACGACCAACTCAATTAGGACTTGATCCAAGAGTTTCACAAAGACTGACCTGCCGACAGTTAATTCCCATGGGTTCCTTTTTACGTCAGAAGAACAGTGGTGGTTACATTACCGTAGCGAGTCCAAGTACCAGGGAAAGCAACAAGAAGAACAACTAACGTCACAACTGCACCACACTCCGTAAATCACCCATCATCTATCTATCTATCCCTCTCTCTGGAGCCTCCTCCCCCATGAAGAACTGTCAATTGTGACAAATCGTAGTGTTACGGAAGCCTCAGAGACCCCCTCAGTCCTGTAATTACTCATACTGACAGCTTACATAACCCCGAGGTGTGTGTGCATGTGGTTATACATAAAAAAAAAATGCTTAAGGTCAGAGATGTTTGGAGCCCCTTGGAGGAAACTATGATTCAGATAGGACTAAGTCTGAATCACATGTGCGGGGAGATTCATCCCAAAAACTTTCATAATTCTCAGGAGAGCCCTGAGGATGCCAGAATGGAGACACAAATGCACGTATAAACTTGGAGCAGATATCGGTGGAAGGTGGATGCGCTTTGGGAGCTTTGTTAGATACTAAATCACGCTTCCTAACGTATATCTCGAACCCAGTCCCACGCCTGAACTTATGAAACCTCGCAAAAATCCACACTCCCCTCCATCACCCTCTCAGTCTCCCACAGAGAAAGACATGCTGATACCAAAAGTGAAGCTTCGCAATCAATAATCCCCATTTTTACTGTTTATGGTCAAATTACAGACTTCGACCTGAAAACACGCATATTCCAGTAAATTCCTGCGAGCGAACATCACGACTTTATGAGTGCGATGGACGTGCCAAACGTCTGGAGCAGGTATTCAGCTCGTTGTCAACAAGAAAGATGCATGGTCCCTGAGTGCTGACCTCAGAGTTGGCTCCCTGCAGGATGACACAACAAACGTTGCACAGACACACACTCACATGGATGACCAGTAAATCAGGCAGCAGCCTCTGGATCACAGCCAGACGGCCCGAAGCTGAGCTCTGACTCCTAATAACCACCCTGTGGCTCTGCGCTGCTGGACTATTTTCTCTCTGTGTGTTTTGTTTGTGTGTGTGCATGTGGGAGCAATATGCGTTGGGTGGGTTTCAGCACGGCGTTGCGTGAGCAGGTGAACTACGGGGGTTTAAGCGACTTTGGCTGCGTGACAGAATTTCCTGTGGCAACCCTGAAGAGAAAAGAAGGCACCGTAACAGGAGGGAGAGGGATGCTTGCTTAACTCCATTTGTACATTAAAAGCATCGCAGAGGTCTGATCTCAGCAGCCCCGAAGCCAGAACAAATTGAACAGAGAGGGGGAGACATTCACTTTTCACAGGGGTCTTTAAACAAGGTTGTAGGCAAACCGTCTGTGCACTTTTATAGGGGAAAAATGCCAATACCAATATATCACAAGAAAACCAAGGCTGCAGATAATCCATCAGTATTAAAAGACCTCCTCCTGTGAAGATCAAGTTCTTACCTTGTTAACGTGTCCATATGGTGTTTTTTATTTGCCAGAAGACATATAATATGCTAAATAAGCAGTCAATGGCTGAGCATTTTCCACCTGCAGTGTACCGACAACTAAAACACAGACTCAGAGAGCCAGGGTTTCACACATAACAAACCTAAAGAACAGATCTACACAACATGCAAAAATAAAAAACACATTTTGAAAGTGAGAGTAAGAAAAAGTAAGAATGGTAGTTTTTCATTTCCTTTTCATAAAAAATTGTCAGTGGCTATCACAATTTGCACATGACACCTTGCCATATTGCATTTTCAATAATATTTTGATTATTTGTTCACCCCTAAACCAATCCCATCAATTTCTGAATCAACGTTCTCCTTAAGCATCGGTTTCTGGTTTGAACATGTATCGCTAAACTACTCCAGTATTCCAACTTACCATAGTGTAGACTAGTTTTACAGTGTTTGAGTGGAGTTATGGGTGAGCTGGTGTGCTGAGCTGCAGCGAGTGGGGAAGGGTGGCTGTACAGAGAAGCTGGGACTTCATAGATCTGTGCATTCTAGAAGAAGCAACAGTGTAGAGAGTGTAGAGTTACATGTAGTCCATTTTAAGGCAGGAAATGATTATTTTCATGGAAAATGTAAATTTAATACACGAAGAAAGACTTTAAATAGAAAGTTTTCATTAGTTTATTGTTTCTTTACCGCACGGCTTCCACTACAGGATTAATAAACTGATCAGGAAGGCCAACTCCATCATCGGTACTGATACAGAGGAATGTAAGGGAAAGCAAGGAATCACTAGAGAAATCTTACAGACCCACTAAACGGCCTGGAGGTGGTTCAGCACCTTCGGTCACAGTCTGATTCCACCCAGAACCAGGACTTAACTTTACAGGAGGAAAAAAGACAAAAAAAATAGGAGGACCTTCCTGTTAGCTGCGATCAGACTGTTTAAAGGGCAGGAATAAGAACCAAGCTTGCTGTACTCAATTGTGTAGGAAGCGGTTGGATAATGCACAGGTACAAATGTTTATTTCTGCACAGATGTTACATTATATTCTGAAACTATTCCCAATGTTTATATAGATATTTTTCTATTTTAAGTCATATTGAGATTTTAGACGTGCAAATAGTTTTCTTTGCACACTGGATAGTTTTTTACATTGTAGCTTTTTCAGCATGTTTACATACTGGATATTTTCTATACTGTATATTTGTCACATTGCATATTAAAAATATTTTTAAAACCTTGTTCTAAATTTTCAGTATGTTTCAGTGCTTCCATGAATACTTTTTGTGCTAGAAATGTTCTATGTTCAGTGTTCTATGTGGGATTGTAGCAACTGTAACAAAGTAATTTCCTGCAGTGGATCAATAAAGTATCTATCTATCTATCTATCTATCATATACATATCAGAACATCAGGTAGGTGCAAGTTGGTGAGCCACAGAGAATAATTTTTAGGGGTTTTCAAGGACTTTAACAACTCGTGCTGTGATAGGAAAACAAACTCTAAATCACCCACTCCAACCTCACAGGAAAACCAAACTCACTCACTCCACATGTGCGTCAGAGCGCAGCGCACAGGGCGCACAAGCATTTTCAGTTTGACTCAGAGTGAACAGTTTATTAACTCACCGTTAAAAGAGATGCAGGTGTGGAATCTCCCCAGAACCTTGTCCTTCTATTCAGTCTGGCATCTGAGTGCGAGGTCTCTCAGGAAGGCCACCTGAACCAGCTGCGTCTTTTGCGCATGGACCGACGGTGGCCAGTGAAGACTTATTTTAAGTCTCATAGCAGTCGCTTCACTTGGCAGCGTTTTGTGCTACGTTAAGAGAAGTTTATGTGTTGTCCATTTCTCCTTTGCGTCCTTTTCTGAGCACAAATAAACTGCGAAGCAACCGCACAGTCTGTTTCCGTAATTCAGCCATTTCTAGGTCTCATACCATTACGCACAAAAGAGCGTCTTTTTGCTCCGAAAGTGCAAAACGTATCCCACATAATTGTGTCTCATTTCTATGATCATCTGGAGGCTGAAGTTGGGATCCACTCGCACCCAATTCTCTGTGCACCGGTGACAGCGGCGAGGTTGCACATCCAACTTGGCCTACGATCGTAATTTCGTCCTCTCGTCTTTCCACAACTTGTCGATTCCAAACTGGACGTCTCTTTCTTTCTGTCTGTTGAATTTCCTTTAACATTAAGCCACATTCTTGTATCGATCATCCACAGCATTTCTTTAATATTTACTTATGCTGGCTCCCAAAATTCTGTGCGCGCTTTAACCTTTAACCTCCCGAATCATCCTTAATCTCGTAATTACGCGCGAGATTTGATGGTTAAACGTCTTCCATCTAAATCAATCTGCTAAATGACAATTAAATCATGCATCAAAGCAGGTTTTCTCAATCTTAAAATGTAAATACCAATGCAAAATACAAATTTTTAATATTTTATTTTTCTAAGAATGTCAGATGGAGGGTGGAACTAGACATCAGTGGGATGGATATCAATCTCTGTCCCTTTTCTTCTGCATCTCTTTCACCCTTAATCCCCCATAAAATACCTGGACAGGTAGTAATAATACTCACTTTGCATACTGTTTAGCTGCCCAACTGCAGCAGTAAGTGTGTTCGTCTGTGTGCATTTGTAAAGGTCAAGGTGTCAGCAGGTTTTTCCGCCAGAAGTCCGTGTATTAACTACTGTATTTGGTACAGTAATCTCTGTCTCAATACAAAAAAGGAAAATAACATCAATAAAACTCTTTTTGCATCTGTAAAAATCATGTCTTGTAAAAAAGTTCAGAGAAACCAAATCCCTGTGCTCCTTCTCTGACCTGTCCATTCCTCCATATGGGCCCAGAGGGGACTGATGGGAGGAGGGGGGAGATGTCTTTTCCATGCCGGGAGTCACGAGAGGAGGCAATAGCACAGTAAGATGTGGGGATTTAGGCTTGTAAATAAAGTCAAAATCCTGGAGCACAAACCTGGAGACAGTGTTTGTAAAGGAGCTGGGAAATGGGGCGTTGCGAGGCATGTTGGGGGAAAATCTTGGATGAGAGAGAAAGAGGGGAGGTGGACACAGAAGGCCATTTATGTGAAGATGACATAATCACCTGTTGCCCCCACGTACAGCCAACATCTGCGAAATTTATTAACTTTCTGTCCTTGCCTCTCCTCACGCTGTTTTTCCATCCAGCTCTCGACCCGCGCATAGACACTATGTCACGCAGGGATAATGCTGTCATGTGTGAAGAGGCCAATTAGTTTTTATATTCATGAAGTAGTTGCATTTCAGGAACAAGACAGAAAAATCCTAAAGGCCTGTTTTAGTTATAGTGGAGAGTCTAGAGAATTAGAGTCTACAGCTGTTCTAGCAGCTCTGTGAGGCTGTATTTAGGCCTGGGGGTTCATTTAAGTAATAAATCCAGGAACCTGTGTGTGTGTGTGTGTGTGTGTGTGTGTGTGTGTGTGTGTGTGTGTGTGTGTGTGTGTTCTTTTCAGATCTCCACAACTGTACAACCGATCCCCTTTAGGCTTGGCTGGTGTATTACTGGGGACCCAAGACCCTTCAGTGTTGAGTTTAAAGAAGATTGGATGAATGATGGCTGTTTTGGGGGTCTTTTGTGCTAAATGCTAACAGCTACATGCTAACGTATGCGCAATTCAAATGCCATCTTGAACTTAAAGGTATAATGCATATTGTTTACCACATGTATCATATTGGTTTAGCATGTTAGCATGCAAACAATTGTTAATTTTAAATTAGTCATGAAATTTGGTAGAATATAATATTGTATGTTCTTAAGCTTCAAACATTTGCCTTTGATAGCAATGCCTAGCAACAGAGGCATTAATTCAACAAAGCTTAATTCAATTCAGTTCAATTAAATTTTGTTCAATTCAATTTAGTTTATTTAAAATGGGATGAATGATGACCACTTTGGGGTCGTTTTGAGCTAAATGCTAACACCTACATGCTAACATGCGCTTAGTTCAGACATCATGCTAAAGGGTATAATGTATAATGTTAACCACCGTGTTTTTCCTATTAGCTTAGCATGTTGGCATGCTAATATTTGCTCATTTTAAATTAGTCTTGTAATTTGGTGGAGCATATAATATTGTAGCTTCCTAAGCTTAATACTTAGACTATATAGGTAAGTATTTGTATTATATATAATATTGTAGGGGATTTGTTATTCATATTAGTCAGATAACGTTATTGTATTAACCTTAATTTTTGATGTAGTCAGGTAAATTTGTAATTTGTATAACATTATAGGATCTTCACTATACTATTTACATTAGTCAGATAAATTTATATGATAAATAATAGTAAGATTGTAACCTTAATATTTAAAAAATAAATAATTTTGTATGACAAATGATATTGTAAGGTCTTAACTTAATATTCAAACTTGCTAGGTAAATGTGATTTTAAATGTGTTATATAGTCAAACAGTGACGACAATGTTAATTTTCCAGGAATTTCATCATAAATCAAAGTACTGGACCTATATTTTTTTCCTGAGATCAATAAGAAAGAAAAACTACATAGAAGAGCACACATTTTATTAAAGTTATTGTTAAGGGGGAATGTGTGCACCAAATTCTATGGCAATCCATTAAATAGTGTTGTGAGATATTTCATTGAAAAATCACAAATATGAACCTCATGGTGAAGAAGAGGAAAACTGATGATCAAAAAAGTCAGCAGGATTTGTTCTTCTGGGAACCGTACACGTCTGCACCAGATTTCTTAGATGGTGAGATATTTTAGATGCAGGGGATCATAAAGTTGGATTCATCCTCTGTGGTTCAGGAAAGACTGCACACAATATCATAATGATTCAATCTCAGATATTAGAGTCACAGAGCCGTGGCTGAAAACCTGCAAAATAACCATTAACAGAATATTTTTCTGTTCAGTTACTTACTTTGATTACTCAGAAATATGAAACCTTAAAACTAGAGCAAAAGAAATAGGTTAATCCATTCTTCCTGTCTGTCACAATTAACACGAGAGTCATGTCTAGCTCCTTTTTCATTCATATTGACAAGCGTCAAAATATCTCCCCGGCTGAGACAAAGACGTAGTGTTCTCTGGGAGGATCATTACCATGAAAACACGGTATTAATCCTGGATATTAATCCTCATGCTGCCTACACATGTACTGATGCTGCCATCCATCACTCCACTGTGTCCTTATTTTAATCACTGACATCCATATAATACTGTAGGTTTATAAAAAACTGGGTTAATACTTGACAAAAATCAGCCCTCTTTTCATTTATTATTATTAAAGGCTGCTCCATTTCCCCCCAGTGTACAGTATATGTTTTTGTTGAATTTAGGAGTCATTTCTTTTATGAAGCTGTATCCGGCACAGCAGTGCAGGATACGCAGGTAATAAAAGAAGCTGCTTCTGTTTCTCTTATCGCTCATTTTTATCCATCTATCCCCATGTTTCAGCCTTTTTTTTGTGTGGATGGAAAACATTTTATTCAGGATTTGGAATGTGAGGCACTCGTTTTCTTTCTTTCATACACACCGGTTTCCCTTTTTGCCCACTGTATGTCCTGTGGGTGGGTCGTATTATGTCTACACACCTCATGTGTGCTAAAAACCTGCAAAACAGACACTGACACAGTGTAAACATTTGACTGCTGGGAGTCTCTGCTCCCATTTCCCTTAAGGAAGTAAAGAAGTTGCCCAGACCACTCTCCTCTGGCCTGTGTGCTGCTCTGGGCTGGACTCCCTCACCGCTCTCTGGATCGAGCTGCAGAGAAAAGGCCCTCAGAGCTCCGGGCCTCCTCACGGCTCTCCTGGAGGTGCCACACTCACCACAGTTCAGCTCCAGCTCTCTCACACAGTCTCACTCGCAACATTCAAGCCAGACCAGAGCCGCCTACAGTAGCGCTCTTGTTATGTCGCGATGCTTTTTATATCATGTGTGCCAGTGGGCCATTTCACTCAGGGTTTTTCACTACAACCACTTCACGGCAAGAAAAAGAAGTCTGTTCGTCGGCTCTGCTTCGGATCAGCAGCTGAGGTCCAATCTCACCAGCTTTTACACATCCTGATTCAGAGCTGCAGTTAAAGGTAAAGTTGTTGATTCCAGTCTAATGCAGCTGTTGACAAATGCAATGAATATCAAATAAACAAATCAAGTTCCTCGGACCAATCCACACATCACAGCTTCGGTGTGCCCTGTGCATATTTGTGGTAATGCACATGACAGGGGTAAAGGTAGGGGGGGAGGAGATGAGGGGAAGGGGGTCAGTGAGAGTGAGAATACGGCAAATGATATCTAATTAAATATGCTAAACTAGCTAAATATCAACAATCTTTCTCTCAAATCACAGACTCCACCTTGAATTATGATCTAACATTGTTCTTTCCTTGTTACAGGAGTGCTTTGCCCACAAGCAGCCAAAGGTCACTTCAGCAAAGCTCAGTTCAATTCAGCTCAGTTTTATTTATATAGTGCCAAGCCTTCTCAAGGTTCTTCACACAGTAAGGTAAAGACCTTACAAAATTATACTATAGAAAGAAACCCAAAAAAGCCAAAGATCCTGTCTGAGAAGCTCTTTGGCAGCAAGAAAATGTGCCCCTTTACCAGGAAGAAACCAGCAGAACCAGGCTCGGGAAGGGCAGCTATCTGCTTCAACATACTGGGGTGAGGTTTAAGTGGAGAGAGAAAAGGATAGCAGATGGAAAACCTGCCAAGTTTGAAACAGATTGGATCTATGATTGTCAAAATATGCAAAGACCGCATACGCACAGACACATACGGAGATTTCTGGATTTATTATTTAGATATACTAAGTGTTGCATTATTTACTACCAGTGCATTCCTGCACATAACATACAAGCCAAATACTTTGAGAGCATTATATCTTTGCTCAACCATTCAGTAGATGGCACATGTATACATATGTTATCAATCTGTTAGGCCTTCTCCTCAGAGAGAGTTCTTTGCAGCAATTATACTGGAATCTCTAACAAAGTCCAGTGGAACAAAACATAGTGTGGACATGTTCCACCTGTAAAAAATTACACATTATTTTCCACATTCAGATGTGGAAATGATCTGAATAATGTAGCTTGACTCAGTTACGTTTCATATTCGTCATCATGTTTGCATAATTTCTTGTAAAAGGGGTGTATGGTGAAAACTTTGTATCTCCAAAATACTGGAACATGGTGTTTTTAACGGGACCACCACGCATTTTAAAGTTTATCCAAAGGAGGTTGTGAAAAGCTTTTATAAGACGCAGGGTGGAGGGATTTCTCAGCCCACGGAGGAAGACGTAATCCATCCAATTTGTATTAAAATGTCAACTTTACCAACACACGAGTTACCAGTTTTCACATGCCATCAGCGATACAGGAAGTCGGGCTTGAAGTTTTACACAAGGCTGGACACTAAGATCAAGGTGGAAGTATGAGTAATAAGTGAGAGTAAGCAGAGCCGGTGGATGGATGCACTGTGCAGTGTGTGATGGTGAGGCTCACTGTGAGTGAGGTGCAGCACTATGTAATGCTTTGGCCTCCCTGCGGCGGCCCTGTGCCAGCTCTGCTCTGCTGCCAAACAAGACCACAACATGGGCCTCTCTGCCTCAGCAGCAGGCCCTCTACTATTACAGCCACGCATGGCTGACCCCAGGCCTACCAGCTGTTCACAGGCACTGTAAATCTCAGTTTGGTGCTGTTTTCTTTATAACTGACCTCAGGCCAGCTGTACTGACACTGTCACTGAGAGACTACATTTTATGGGACTCTGAGGGGAAACCGTGCATGCCACTATAATGATAATATCAATCAAGTGATCGCCTTAAATGATTGCCTTTGTACTCATTTATCTCACTTGAGTACCAGTTGTTCACTGTTTTTTCCCCCCTTTGTTCCATTCTGGCGGTCTTTTCTTCTTTTTTGTGCTTCTTCTTTTAAATTCTGACTTTCTTTTTTGTGTTGCACATGATTACAGTGCAGCTCTCAGATGAAACGCTGCATTTTGTCTGGAAGCTGGTAAACAGTTGACTTGACAGAAAGTGTCATTCAGGCTTTTCTCTGCTCGGCCGAAACACGCTGCGGTGGAGAAAATGACACTTCTTGTTTAGGTCACACTCGCAAACCACGATGGCAGTTCTGCTTTCTTTCCTTATTCACTTTGAAATACACACAGACGCACACTGGATGACGCCAACAGCTCTGGTCTGGTGTCTGCCAGAGTGTGAAATCACACACACTTCGCAGCCCTTTTTTTAAGTGTGTGTAGTTACACCCGGATTTTATGTGGTATTTTTGACAAAAGGAACTCAGGCCACGATGAGGCAACTGCAAATAGCTGAAAAGGTCAGTTAAGGAGGTTCCTTTCAGCAGCTACTACATTAATTAGCAAGTTTTAAAGCCAGTTTCTGGTCTAAAAACTCATCTATGTGTAACATAATAAGAGTGTTTTTCCCCCATGAAAATAACCAATGCCTTAAAATGTGCAAGTCTAAGAAGTCCATGCTCTTTCTCCATCAACTCCTTTATTACTTGCTGCACCTCAAGCACAACAGCTCACCTACCACTCTGCTCAAACACTTTAAAACTACTCTTAATTTAACAATACATGTTTGAACCAGAAACTGATTCTGAAGAAGAATAATGATACAAAATACTTCACCATACCACTTTACAGGACTTATTCCTTATTTGTTATGTATGAAATTGAAATTGGCTCGTGATCTGTCTTATAACATATTAAAAAACACCATATGGACATGTTTACAAGGTAAAACATTTGATTTTCACTGCATCGGGTCCTAAAGCAGTGTTAAAAGTACTCAGGTTCTATTAGCAGTAATTACCAATATAACAACAAAAAATCACTATGTTTTCAAGCAAGTTTGGGCCCAATCATTCAAAATCTTAATTACAATGTAAAAATCCAATTATAGTGTCTACTGTCTGCTATTACATACCATCATATATTATATACTGTGTTAGCAGTTTCTACTTTTTGTGGTGACTCTGTCTAAAATGTGCCCGATGAGTCAGGACATCATGACCTGACATGAGGCAAATAATGCTGATTATCATAGTATTTTTGCATGTCAAGGTCTGTGATGTATCAGACAGTAAGTGAACAGTCAGCTCTTGTAATCGACACGCTGGCGGCAGGAGATGACAGATGACTGAGTCTGAGCAGCTCTGAGATGGCGAAAACCTGTGGGGAGCTAATTAACACTTACAACAAAAATGCATCCATCCAGGAAAACATACAAAACCAAAATCCTCAAAAATCAAAGCTGTCCAGGCGAACCAAAGGTGTTCATAATGAGCTTTTTATTTAAAAGCACATGTAATGGAGCTAAGTACATTTAGCAGAAAAAAAACAGCATTACTACTATTTCTTTTGTACAAAAAACAAGACAATACAAAAATACTAATATTGAATTTTAATACAATTGTGGGTGTATTTTTTGTTGAGCATATTACAAACGTAACTATAACAATCTACAATAGTTTAGTTATCTAGATACAAAAATCTGTCAATCGATGCTTTTTAAGCAGCATTTTTTTTGTAAAGAACACAGGTCTGTAATCATAGTGGATATATCTAAACATGTTAAGAAACAATATCTTACAGAGTTAATTTTAGTGATCTATACATTATTTATATATTTATAAAAAGAGAGTGAAAACGGCTTTGTGAAATGATAGGACGGACTATACGATGAGAAAGATGTGCAACATGGCGGAGTGTGTTGTTGGAGGAGGATATCTGAGTAGGCTGTAAATAAAAAGGACTTCTGCGTCTGGTACTGTACAACTGTTAGTGATTATACAGGACAGGCTATAAACATGCAAGGTTAAAGATGCTTCTTAGCAAAGAATA